>JALAZF010001124.1:0-144654 GCA_022829125.1 Lathyrus tuberosus
ATGTTATTTTTTAGATACACCTTTTTTCATTTTAGTAGTTTGTTAAGTTCTTTTCGAAATTCAAAATTTTATATTAAGAAATTTTTTAAATTTTGATTTAAAAAAAGACCATTTATAGTATTCAGTTGACAAAATCTAATACATTGAATTGAGCAACACAATATGGTTAGAAAACTTTAAATAGATTTGATTAAAAATTTACATAGAATACCATTAATATAAAATCATTTTTAATTATTACCATTATATTTTATATTCATTATTTTTTAAATCAATTAACATTTATTTTTTAAATTGTTTTATTAATCATTACTAATTTAACTTTTTAGTTATTACCAATGTATTTTTTATTCAATTTTTTTTTTTAACTAATATTTCTTTTTATAATTTAATTTTTAAATTACTACTAATTTTAATATATTATTTATAATTATTTTCTTTCACTAACTTTTTTTAACTTAAAAATTCTAACCACCTTTTTATTCAACTAGCCACTTTCTCTTACTAAATTTTTTTAACTTAAAAATTCTATTCTAACTATGTGTTTACTAACATTTATTGATTATTATTTTCAAATATTTTGTATCATTAACTTTTTAAACTAACCACTAACCAACAGCTATTTTTTTAATCATTTTTTTTTTAATTTTTATTTTGTTGTGAAAAACGATACCGAAATAAAAAAATATATTTGGTTTCTTGAACACCAAAAAATCCACAAGAGTAGAAAAGAAGGGAAAACTTGAACAAACACACAAAACTCTATTAGGGTTCACAAAGGAAGAGAAAAAAGGAAGAAGAATAATGAATTGGTTAAATCTGTTTTACTATTCACTTTCTCAATAGGGTTCAAAGATTACAAGTGAATATCAACAACTAACCTCTCTTAACCTAATAAAGATTTGCCACACCTTATAAAGAGAGACTAGTACGCTATTTATAATAAACCTAACATACTAAACTAATGAGCTTTTTAACAATTACACATTACAAGCTAACTTATGGTACAAGCTAACTTAAACAATTAGATCCCTAACACAAGGCCCAATTCGATCTCCTACATACTAGAACATAATTCGACTACAGCATGTAGGTCTTCGACAACAGCATGTGAGCGGACTTTGACGGCATGCTAAAACTAGAGTTCGATCCAATATCTCACAAATCTCCACCTTGGAACAAACTCTATAACATCAATGAACAAACTAGCTTTCTTCATGCAGCTTTAATCAACTGCATACAGTGGAAAAACTTGCAACTGGGCAATGTCTTGGTGATCGTATCAACAACATTATGATCTGTCGAAACCTTCAACACTTGGACTTTTCCACGTTCGATTACCCCTCTGAGAAATGCAGCCTCACATCAATGTGCTTGGTTCGCTCATGATAGGCTGAATTCTTTCGACAGGTGTATTGCACTTTGACTATCACATTTAACAGTGATAACTGGACCTTGAAGTTTCAGCTCCTTAGCAAAACCTTCAAGGCACAATGCTTCCTTCACAGAGGCGATATATTCCGCTTCAGTGGTCGATAAGACAACAACCTTCTGAAGTGTTGCTTTCTAACTGATTGCTGTCCCAAACATAGTGAACACATATCCAGAAATAGATTTTCTGGAATCCATACAATCTGCATAATCAGAGTCGACATATCCTTCGATTGCTGCTTTACTATCTTTACCCAAGGCTCCACCATAAATTAGGACTCTATTCAGAGACCCATTTATGTACCTTAAAATCCACTTCAATGCTTGTTAGTGAGCCTTTCCTAGATTCGCCATGTACCTGCTTACAAGACTTACTGCATATGCTATGTCAGGTCTAGTACAAACCATAACATACATCAAAGAACCCACTATATTAGCATATAGAATGCTATTCATATAAGGTCTTTCGACATCAATACTGGGACACCTGATCTATACTCAGCTTGAATTGAGGGTTTGTCGGAGTCACAACAAGCTTTGAATTCGACATACCATACTTTTTGAGAATCTTCCGTAGGTATGCCTCTTGAGATAAGCATAATTTCGACTGCTTTCTATCTTTTCAGATGTCAATCCCAAGAATCTTGTACGCAGCTCCCAGATCCTTCATGTTGAACTCCTTATTGAGTTCAGCCTTCACCCTCATTACATCTTCGACATTGTTGCTTGCTATTAGAATATCATCCACATAAAGCAACAAAATAACAAATGAATTACCAGGTCAAAATCTGAAGTAAACACAGTGGTCGAACTAACTTCTAATGAAACTTATGCGTGCCATGAACTTGTCGAATTTCCTATTCCACTGTCGAGGAGATTGTTTTAGTCCATATAAAGATCTCTTCAGCTTGCACACATAATCTTCCTTCCCCTTTTCGACATACCCTTCAGGTTGCCTTATCAGGATTGTTTCATCTAGATCACCATACAAGAACGCAATCTTCACATCCATCTGTTCCAGTTCAAGATCGAACTGTGCCACCATGGCAAGCAACATTCAAATGGACCTTTGCTTCACAACAGGAGAGAACACATCATTGAAGTCGACACATTCTTTCCGAGTGAACCCCCTAACGACCAATCTTGCCTTGTATCTCTTCGACGCCACTCCTTTGATTCCTTCCTTAACTTTGAAAACCCATTTACAACTGACTAACCTTGCTCCAACAGGTTTCTTGAACAGTTCCCATGTGTTGTTATCATGAAGAGATTTCTTCTCATCATTCATGGCCTTCAGCCATTCAGTATTCTTTCGACTCCTCATAACTTCCTTATAGTCTTTAGGGTCTTCATCGAGAACCTCACTTGCAGAGATTAAGGCATAAGCTATAAGATCTGCATACCTAAGTCTCTGAGGTGGCTTGATGACTCTCCTCGACCTGTCTCTTGCCAGCAGGAAGTCATTATCAGTCTCCTCATCTTCGACAATATCTTCTGCTTCTTCTTTGACTTCATCTGGGATACACAATTCAACATCAACATGCTCCACCTCAACAGGAATCTCTCTCTGTTCCAGCTCTTCATCAGCATCATCAGTTTTCTTGAAAGCCATCTCAACTTCATTGAAAACTACATCTCGACTGGTGATACACCTCCTGTGACCTGGCTCTAGGAACCATAGCCTATAAGCTTTGACTCCTTCAGGGTATCCCATGAACATGCATTTCAGAGCTCTAGGTTCGACCTTGTCTTTCCTCATGTGATCATAATCCACGCAGCCAAATACTCTCAGTCTGTCGAGACTAGGTGGATGTCGTGACCAAACTTCTTCAGGTGTCTTCATATCTAACGCAGTCGAAGGACATCTGTTTATCAGATATGTTGCTGTCAAAACAGGCTCAGCCCAAAACACATTCTTTAACCCAACACTAGTCAACATGCATCTAGCTCTTTTCAAAATAGTTCGATTAAACCTCTATGCCAAACCATTTTGTTGTGGAGTACCTGCAGTAGTTTTGTGCCTTGCAATACCTGAGACAACACACAAGCTGTCGAACGCCTCATTGCAAAATTCAAGGCCATTGTCAGTTCTCAACCTCCTGACCTTTCTGCCAGTCTGATTTTCGACTAAAGTCTTCCAACCTTTGAAATTCTCAAAAGCTTCATCCTTAGTCTTCTGGATGAATACCCACAAGTTTCTGGAATAATCATCGACTATGGATAGAAAATACCTTGCTCCTGAATGTGATGGACACCTTGCAGGCCCCCAAAGATCGACATGGATGTAATCAAGGGATCCATGAGTTCTTTGTTTTCCTTTGTTGAACTTCACTCTGCAAGATTTTCAAAGTACACTGGGTTCACAAAATTTTAGCTTTTCGACTTTGTTTCCTCCAAGCAGATTTTGTTTCCCCTAATTCGACCAGACCCCTTTCACTGACATGGCCCAATCTCTTGTGCCAAATTTCTGTCTTCGACAAAGGATTCGTGGATGCAACATTTGTCGAACCGCTTACAACTTCAGCCTCAAGGGTATACAAGCCTTGTTTCTTCACGCCTCTCAAGACTTCCTTCGACCCCTTCATGACTCTTAGGATACTTTTCTCTCCTTGAAAAACATATCCCTTTCTGTCGAATTCACCAAGAGAAACCAAATTTCTCTTCAAATCAGGTACATACCTGACTTCAGTCAATAACCTTATTGTAGCGTGCGATTTTTGTCGGTGACGCGACTACCTTACTGTAATGGTTGGAAATGGGTGCTACTTTCTGATTTCTAATTTATCCTATGAAGATAGAAAGGAAAGGGAAGCTATCTAAAACTAACCTTGCACGCAAATGTTTTCTTTAACAAATGTTAAGAGATTGGGGGATTCGGGGTCAGGTTATACAAAGGGAACTTGTTAATTACCCAATGTATATATGGTTATCCATAGATTCTTTGGCATGTTTCTCTATTATCTACTTACAGGTGTTTATCTGTTATAAATTGGGAAAGTTTCTCCTTTGGGAGTGTTGAGAGAGTGTTTTTGCTATTTTTGGTAAGGTACTGGACCTAAAGTTTTTGTTATGTGTGCTCGCTAAGATTTCGCAATCTTATGCCTACGTATTCTCGTAAAGATAACAGGGAAATCAGAGCAACCGTAGTTCCTCCTATTCTATGGGAGGAAATATATGTTTGGCGTCTTTTTCAAAGCCCAAGATTGAAGCTAAAGGTTATTTGTGTCTTGTTCAAAGCCCAAGATTGAAGCTAAAGAGTTTGACTGAGAGAGAATTTGTCATCTCTAAAGGGAGATATCTCATCTGTTTATCACAGTTGTTGAGGTAATCGATTATAAAGGAGAATTACTATAAATGGAATGTATGGAATCTAACAATGCCATAATTTCCTTTATAAGGGATGATATCATGAAGGAGGAAACTTTAACTCAGTATTGAGCAATGCCATTTTCCCTTATGAATCTTTCATGCTAAGAGAGGGACATTGGCTTGGATGTAAATAATCCAGAGGCTTGCCACTTACAACAATTAGATGAAAGAGGAAGTTTACCAGGATAAGAGAGGGACCACAACTTGGATTTTTGAATCAACAAGTGTGCCACTTACAACAATTATCTGGAATTAGGTTTTGTTTGATTATCCGTTTTGACATGTGATATACAATGAAATGCCTTCCTACAGAGAGAACTCTTGATTTTCTCTGAAGGGATTTTGGTTTTTATGTGCCTTGATCAAAAGCCCAAGGTTGAAGCTAAAAGGTTGACTCTACTAGGGAGTTTTATATCAGTCTTGTATAAAGCCCAAAATTGAGGCTGAAAAGAGATTTACTCTTTTCCGGAGAAAGTTTTGTCTGTCTTGTACAAAGCCCAAGATTGAGGCTAAAAGAATTGACTTCTCTGGGGAGAGGTTTTATCTGTCTTGTACAAAGCCCAAGATTGAGGCTAAAAGAATTGACTCGGCTGGAGAATATGATCTGTAACGCCCAAGATTAAGGCTAACTCAGCTGAGGAAAAATCATTATACAAAGCCTAAGAGGAGGCTAGTTGGGGAAATTCTTATATGAAGCCTAAGAGGAGGCTAGCTTCTGTTGAGGATTATTGAGATCTAGAGACAGGTCCAAATTGGGGAATCAACTCTTGCTGAGGATGACAGAAGAGTTGAAATATCAGAGACCATGAGGTTCTGATTCTGTTAGTGTTGTATTGATGGTAAGTTGACCCTAGCTGGGGAATTTAGAATGAAAGTTTAAAGATTGAGTTTTAAAACCTATGGAGGTTCTAACTCTGCTGGTGATTGGTGAAATGATCATGGTTTTTCCTGTGCTTTTAGGAAACTTGAGGGTTTCTTTGAGATCTAAGAGGGGACGAGACTTTCCAAGTCTACTGGTGTGAAAATGTTTTCTCTTAACTGGAGAATGATCTTTGTATGAAGCCCAAGAGGAGGCTGATGTTTTAAGGGATAAGAATCAACCCTAAACTGGTATGATGTTTTGACTCTCTGGAGGATTTGAACTAGTAGAGATGACTAGGTTCTGCCTTATACCCGTATGAGGTCTTCAGGTCCTTGTACTAAGCCCAAGAGGAGGCTGAGAACTTCTAAGAAGCCTGAGGGTCCTTATATAAAGCCCAAGAGGAGGCTGGGGATGCTTTTAGGAAGCCCGTGGGTCCAAGCCTAAGAAAAGTTCAAGAAAAGGTTTCACCCGGGAATAATCCTTTCTATACTGAACAGGTCTAAGGTTTGAAGAAATTCAAAAGAGGTTTCACCGGGAATAATCCTCTTTAGGGAAGTGAATTTCTTGTAAAAATATTTCTAAGTTGTGACAGTCTTGAAAAAAGTTTCCACCGGGAATAATGCCTTTCTCTGTTCCATATTTTATAAGCCCAAGAGGAGGCAAGACTGTTATCTGGAATTTCCTATGGGGAACTAGTTTTGACTGTGTTGAAAGAGTAACCACTGGTTTGATCTAGACCTAGACCTAATTGCTGGGGAAAACTCTAAGCAAGTATATACAGGTATACACATACAGATAAAATATATAAACCAGTATGTATAAAAAAACAGTAGAACTTACAGGTGTGCAAGCTCCAGCATTGTAACCACAGCTGTACGGTTAGTTATTCAAGAAATTGAAGAAAATTTTGATAACACTTTGAATTTGAATCTAAATAAAAAAAGAAAGTTGTTTTAAAAGGAAGTTTGGGGATTATACTCAAGGAGAGGCCCAGATGAAAATTGTTTAACAGGAGACGATCGCGCCGCGGTTTCGGAAAACACAGTGGGACTTATTCAGTGACTGAAGCCCAAAAATTTATTTATGTGACAAGGGATGGGTCTTACACTCTATTAGAGGCCCAAGAGTTTATTTTATACAAAAGATGGGGCTTATAACTCAAGGAGAGGCCCAAATAAAAATTGTTTTGAAAACGGCGATCGTGCCGAGATTTTTAAAATGTATCGGGACTTATACAATTGACTGAGGCCCAAATTATTTTTCTACAAAGGGGGGTTGGGTCTTACACTCTATTAGAGACCCAAAAAGTGTTTTGAAAAATCAATTGAATTTGAATGATCAAGAGAGAGATTTTTTTTAAAATGTTTAAAAATAATTAAAAGGAATTCTTTTCAAAAAATCAAAATATATTAAATAAATAATATCTTTTTTGAGTTTTTTTTATGGAATAAAATAATTTAACATATTTGTGAATTTTGAAAAACAGAATCATTAAAAAATGATTGAAATTGAAAGAGAAATTAATTTTTGAAGTTATTAAGAAATTATGAAAAAAAGTGAAAATAATAAGTGGTAAAAAAATAGGATGGCCCTCCTAAGGTTTGAACCCATGCCCTTAGGGTGAAGGGTTTAAAAATTTACCAACTGAGCCAGGTTCGTTGGCTGATAGAGAATGGAAAGGGTAAATAATATGTGAAATTCTCTTTTGAAAATGGTTCAAAAAAATACCAAAAGGTCTGGGGCGAGGGGGATTCGAACCCCAGACCTCGCTCGCTACACACACACAAATACTAGTGTTTCCACTAGGGCGCAATGCCAATTCAAACATATATTGGCAACTGTATAATATATACTATGTTTGGTTCTAAAAACCTGAAAATGGCGCCATGGCCATCTTCTTCCTTGGACCAACATCAGATTTGCATGAAGCATGCTATCTTCCTTGTTTCTCAATCATTTTAGAAGATGTAAAATGAAAATTGTTCATTTTTAAACAAGGAACATGATGGCTCTATTCAATTTTATTTAAATTAAGTGAGTCAAGAGATAACATGTTATAATCAGATGAACCCTAAAAAATGCAAGAACTATATGACATCTTATACACGCATGATAAGTAGTAATTGATTGAGGGAAAATGATCTATGAGCATCCAGAAACACATTGGTAACTTGAGAACATGTTTATGATGCGTGCATTAATGAGTTTGAAAGTTGAAGGCTTACCTCTGCAATAAGGAATCAAATTCTGTTGTAGAGGTGTTACAGAAGTGAAACAATGATCTGGATAGCTTCCTTAGGTCTCAAGGATTGTGTTGCAATGATTGGAATGACTTGAATCCCTCTGAATTGAGTAGCTGGAATCCAACTGCAACTTGATCAAGTGAACTATGGAGATGATGATCTGGATGTTACAGATGTGATTTAGAGGTTTAGATCACTTCGATATGTTGTATATGAGGTGTGTGAACCATTGGTTTGAGTTGCATTGGTCTCCGACTCAAAACTCGATAGTGATTTCTTAAGAAAATGGAGTTTTGTGTTTAAGAAGGAAATGAGAGAAAGCTATGTTGTAAGTTGCTTTAGATTGTTTGTAAACATCAGAAGAGAGATCTATTTATAGGTGAATAGATTTGTCAAGCATGAACAGTTGGAACTTGAAGGATAAGAACTAAATTCAATGGTCTTGGCTTGACATAATTGCTTCTTACATAAGGTATAATAGCAGTCCCAAATATCTCAGCTATGCATTGGCTCAATCCACATTCTACAGTCCTTTTAAATGTTGTTTATTGGAGCAACTTGACTACAAGGAGTGTGAATCTTGACTATGCACTATTTCACATTATTACCCTTTGAATTCAAGGCATATATGTCAAAACTCATCAATTCAAAATGAGAAACTCTTGGCATCTCATCTTAATTTTGCAGGTTTGATCTGAGTTGTGATGATCATATTGAATGTATTTGGCATAGTGATAATTGCATTTGACTCAAAAATCGTGGCTTGCAAGAAAACATCCAAACTGTCATGAAAACAGTTGTAACAATGCCTCTTGTGGCAACCATAACTCTAGGCTCAAGTTAAGTTGTTTCATGCCAATGATCTCTTTGGATTGTTGGCAACATGTATAACAACTTTGATGTTCATATTTGAGATTGATTCTTCTTGTAATTAGATGCAAACATCTCCAAGTTTTGGTGTTTTACCTAAAATCTGTCTTGAACAGAATTTTCTCTAAGTGTTGGAAAAAGAGGCATTTTCATGTTTTAGTGATTTTGATTCAACCATAACTCAGAATTCATGATGATTTGGAATGATATGTAGTTGACATATTTGAAGTATGTCATGTGAACTTCCATTTGAGCATTGGATGGAAGTAAATGGCTTTGTGGTTTAGGAGTTATGACCTTGCAAAGTTGGTACCAAATCACTTTTGTTCCATAACTTAGAAAATTTTAAGTTTTCTATGGTTGCCCCTTTTGCAAGAAACCTCACTTTTCTTGATTTTTCTTGATGAATGATGATCAAAACCATACATTAACATTGCTTTTGACTTAGGGGAACGACATTTGTGAAAAATTCCAAAAAGTCAAACTTGATTTTAGGCACAGTTGACTTTTTTGTCAGATGAATTCCAAACTGTGTGCAATCAAGTTCTTGACCTAATTCAAACCTAATGGATGGATTCTATAGGTGTTTTAGGGTATGTTGAATCATGTCCCAAGGTTTGGGAACATGTCTTGGTCAAAAGTCAAAGATACAATTGACTTTTTCTTCAAAACCCTAAATGTGGTCCAAATGAAATTGAAACTTGTGAATAAAGCTTATTGGATCAATCCATTGTTGTAAATGGATGAATGTGGTGTAGTTGAGGCCCTCAAATCGTGCCTTGAGGTATTGGCCCATGTCTTGTCTCAAAAGTTAACTTAGGGATGAATTAGGTCAAGAAACCCTAATTCCTGATTTTTGATGAATGCTTCCCCTGATGCTAATTTGACTTGATGAGTGGATCCCTGAGGTCCATTGGAGCATTTTGGATCATGTTTTGAAGTATTGGCTCATGCCCAGATGAAAATTTTCATCTGGAGGCCTTGGTCGACCAAAACCCTAATTTGGTGACACTGGGGATCTTGAGGCTTTGATCCACTTGGAATGTTGCAACCTTGTGCTTGATTCTTGATGTGGGAGTCCTCTTGATCCTTTTTGGGTGTTTGAGAGGCTAGAAAAGTTGAATATCATGTCATTTCTTGATTGATCCTTTGTCTAAGTGCTCTGAGAGGGCTAAAAACCCTAATTTTTGATTGTAGTGAAGACTCAACAATATTTGAGGAGATTGATGAGGTATGATGGTACATCCATATTGTGGTGATTGTTTGCACAATGATGGGAAGTCTTGTGGTCAAAATTTGGGGTATGACACTTATTGACTCATCATGGAGCTTGAATCTCACAGATCCAATACTTGCAATTTTGCAAGCTTTGTTGTTTCCCAGCAGCACTGATCCACCATCTTGATCATATAGCTCCTTGAACAATTCTCTGTTTGGAGTCATGGGCCAAGTGCAACCTGAATCCATAGTCCACTCTTTTCTTGAGTCGCTGCTTGAAACCACAAGGACATCAGATGAGTCGAAGTCATCTTGAACAATGGTTGCGTTGCCATTATCCTTACCTCCATGATCTTTCAGGCGTTCAGGGCACACCTTTCTTGTGTGACCCTCCTTCTTACAATGATAGCATCGAATACCAGATGCTTCACCACTATAAGACTTCTGCTGACTTTTACCTTTCTTCTTGTCGAACTTACCATCTTTTCGCAAGAATTTTACCTTAATGACCAAACCTTCACCAACCGTCGAAGGTTTATGCTTCTTTCGTTCGTTCAAGTCTTTAGAATACAGGGCTGATTGAACTTCTTCAAAGCTCAGGGACTCCCTTCCATACAAGAGAGTTTCTTTAAAGTGAGCATGTGTTCTGGGCAAAACACACAACAACAACAGTGCTTGATCTTCGTCATCGATCTTCACATCAATATTTTCATGATCAAGAATCAGCTTGTTGAACATATCCAACTGCTCAGCCAAAACTTTGTCTTAACTCATCTTGAATGAATACAAAGCATGCTTCAGGTAGAGTCGATTCACCAGAGATTTGGTCATGTACAAACTTTCAAGTTTCAACCATAACCCCGATGCCGTAGTCTCCTTTGATACCTGTCGAAGAACCTTATCACCAAGGCTCAACAATATTGCGTTGTGGGATTTCTCTATCATGACCGTCTTTTCTTTTTCCGTTAATGCAACCTTCATGGCTGCCTCTTCCTTCAACGCTTCCAAAAAACCCTGCTGAACCAGTAGGGATTTCATCTTCAAGCGCCACAGACCGAAGTCGTTCACTCCGTTGATCTTTTCATCTCATACTTTGTTGAAGGCATCTTCTCCACGCTCACCGCACCGATTTGTTGTGAAAAATGATACTGGAATAACAAAGTATATTTGGTTTCTTGAACACCAAGAAATCCACAAGGGTAGAAAAGAAGGAAAAACTTGAACAAACACACGAAACCCTATTAGGGTTCACAAAGGAAGAGAAAAGAGGAAAAAGAATAGAGAATTGGTTAAATCCGTTTTACTATTCACTTTCTTAATAGGGTTCAAAGATTACAAGTGAATATCAACAATTAACCTCTCTCAACCTAATAAGAATTTGTCACACCTTATGAAGAGAGACTAGTATGCTATTTATAATAAACCTAACATACTAAACTAATGAGCTTTTTAACAATTACCCATTACAAGCTAACTTAGGGTACAAACTAACTTAAACAGTTGGATCCATAACACAAGGCCCAATTCGATCTCCTACATACTAAAACATAATTCGACTACAACATGTAGGTCTTCGCCAACAGCATGTGAGCGGACTTCGACGACATGCTAAAACTACAGTTCGATCCAATATCTCACACATTTTATTTTTAAATTACTAATTTTTATGCGAGTTAATAAAAATGTAATTTAGAGGAACCGACACTCATGTCGTATCACATATATTCCTAATTCTTAATTCAATTGTAGTTGTTTGTTGTCTAATCTTCTCCATTATTTTCTCTTCACATTGTAATATCTCATATACTTTTAAGTGCTCTAAATATTGACAGTTGTGATAAATAGAGTAATCAGTGGGTCTTGAAGAGATCAATTTTTATTAAAAGAGATTCAGCATTATTATTAATAAGTTCAAGAGAGAATATTTTTGGTAACATTAATAATTGGTCAATTGGTATTAGAAGACAAAATATCAATTGAGATATTTTTCTCCCATTACTTAATATTATATATTATATATGTGAAGCGGGGAAAGAAAATAAGAATAACGTGGAAGAGAGGAAAGGAAAGAGAAGAGAAGAGAAGGAGAGAAAAAGGGAAAGAGGAAAAGAAGAGCTTGGGAGGATAAGAGGAAAGCCCATGGAAGTCATCTTCATCACCACCAAATCATCTCATTTTTCCATCTTCTTCATCATCTCCATGTGATAAGGTGAATTCTTAAATACCTTAGCTTTGGGGGAAGAAATTCATGAAAAAGAGAATTATGGTTAATGATCTTTTGCTTCATAGTGAAATTAATGGGCTGTATATGATTATGATCATGTTTTCTATTATTGTTGTTAATTTCATGATGGTATGATATATTATGGTTGTCATTTTCTTGAAGCAAGATCCTTGTTGTGTTGTTGTTGAGAACACCATGAAGTCAAGGTTGTGTTGATTCATGATAATATAATTGTGTGTTTTAACCCTAATCATGGAAGTCGATGATGTTACATGTTCTACTTTGTGATTCTATGCTTGTTTATGATACTACATGTTGATAATGTTATGATAGAACCATGAGTTAAAGTTATGAGAATATGTGAAGGAACAAAGTAGTTGTTGTTGTTGCTGCTCTTGATAATCTACATGTTTATCGATGCTTTGGGATGTAAAAATCCTGAGACTTAGGGTTGAAATTGTGTTTTGAAAGTTGGATTTTCTGGATTTTACGCTTAACCCAACCCAGGGGTGCTCAGTGCGTCTTCAACCACTTACAAGTGCAGTTTTAAGCATTGGTGCTGCTCAACCCCACTTCTCGACGCTCAGTACGGCTGATCGTTTTATGTGTTTTTCCCTCTACACTGTTTGTGACATAACTTGAGTTTCATAACTCAAAATGAGACGCCGTCAGATGCATTGGAAAGATCTTTAAATACTATATTTTATGGTTAAGCAAATCATGATTTTTATTCCAATGATTTATAGGATATTTATGTTAAACTATCATGTATAATGTGATAGAATTGGAGTTGATTAAATACATTGTTCCTTGTTTCCACCATAAAACGGGAATGATAGCTCCAATTGGTGCGAGAACGAATGCATTAGGAAGCTAACATATAGAACTATAACATACAGATAAGTATATATAAGTTATTCCACTATGGTTTGCCCTTTTTGTCTGGTTATTCCCACCATAGTATGATCGGATGGACGTGTAACATATGTCGTGAAAGTGGAATAAGATAGATGAAGGTGGATTGTGTAATAGATTTAATTATGCTCATTGTAGCATGTTAAATTATCAGGTGTGCTTTATGTGTATTATGAATCATATTATGATGCATGCTATATGTTGTTGGTTGTGATGCTTGTGTGTATGAAGAACATGATTAAAAGTCTATGATGATGAGTGGGGAAACCTAGGAGTATAACTAGGTGAATGTACTAGAAAGATAACTTAGGTTATGATAATTGACTTAGATGGTGATATTCTGACGCAAAGGTACCTCGGTGTGTACCATGGATGAGTAGTCTCTAGAATTAGAGCTTAGTCATGTAATAATATGCTTATATGGAATGTGGGTAGCTGATAGGCGAATAGGTGAGTAAAATCACCTAGTGATTGACGATTACAATCACGTTGCGATTGATGAACTAGTCTTGTATTCATAAAAACCTTCATTTCCATGCCAATCCCAAAGTTTGATGCTTATAAAAAGTCAGAATTGGGATATATGCACTATTGCTTTTGCATATGATCAACCAAATGGGTTAGAGTCTCATAGTATAACCAAATGGGTTTGAGTCCCATAGAAGACGTGGACCTCAAAGTGGGTTAGAGTCCCATATGAGGAATAAGGCTCGAAATGGGTGTTGAGTCCCATAGGGAGCAATGATTCTTAGATTGGGTACGAGTCCCATGGAAGAATCTGAAATCCACAAGAAAGTCGAAGCATGATACAAGGATCTGTGACCTGTGTCAATAATCCTAGACGTAGGGTTGGCCGGGGAAAAATGCCTTGTTAGGTTTCCGAATAATGATTTATTTGAGTGTGAACTCAAGTGTACATGTTTCCATACAATGTAAAAATCCCCTAGTTTCTTAAGCCTTTATCTTTTTGAAGACTTGAGTAAGGAAATCGATTAAAAATCCTATAGAGCCAAGTGAACCCATAGGATATGAGAACTCACTGAGATTATTATCTCACCCCAATATCATTGTTGCTTTTCAGGTGTTGTTTGCAGGTTTTATTCAAGAGAAGTTGTGTATTGGTATTTCAAAAGATTCAGATTATTGTGATATTTCACTGTGGATTATGTGCAACGAAGAGATTGCACCTAGATCTTAGTTTTTATTTTTAGGCACTATTATATGGATATGCATACAATGGTGTCGTTAGACACTTGTGTTGTATCCATATCAAATAATACTACGTATAATGTATTTTCTAGATGTAAATTATACGAGGTGTTACACACTTGTTAAATCAATTATTTACATATGTATCAGTCAAGTTTTACTTTTAAGTTTATAATGTTATGAAAATATTTGTCTTTTATCTTTCTTTTTTATATGAAAATCAATTTCTTATACTTCACCTTTGTATTATTATTTTTCTTAATTCTTTTCTATGTTTTTGTTGTTGTAAATTTATGTTTTATTGATGTGATTTTAGAGTTATTTCCTTCATATTTTATGTTTATTTTCTTTAATATTCCCATTTGTAAGTGATAACTTTTTACAACTATGTAAAAGATATGAAATGATATGATTTAAATACTATGAAAATAATTATTTTAGAAATATTATATTTTTAAATAAGAATTGATATTTTTCTTTAACATTTTATGAATCTTAGTATACAGATGATTATGCATATTAAGAAGTTGAAGATATGCACATTATGATAATCAATGTGAAGTTGATATCGATAATCAACTTTACGGTGAAAATTGTTATTCATTAGTAGCTTTATACATTCTTTTCTAGATACACCCTATTAATGATAATGGAGATGGTGATGACAATGTAAATAATACGCATGCACATGCTGGTGTAACTAAATGATGATGTAGCTAATGGCCATAATAGAAATAACTAACTCTAAGTTAGTTACACTTTAGTTGGTTAGTTAGTTGTAGATTACTTGATACATAAGCAACACAATGCTCATGTAACTGATTAAGATTGATCAATACATTTGCTTCTACCTTTCTCATCATTGCATGCATGTTATTCTTTCTATCTTCTTCTCCAATTCATAACCAAAAGTTTGTTATTTTCATAGCATGACTTGCATAACGTACATCTTCACACGAGCTAGAATTGTGAGAGATGGAGAAGGATGTTTGAGATGAATGATTTTGGATAGGAAGTGTAATGTTATCTACAGATGTGTGATCGAGTTATGTGACTGTAGGTTGCTAATTTCGACGCCTAGATAATTGTTCAGAACAAATTTGGAAATCTGCCAGGGTATTTCGACAGGAATGTGTTTCTGATGGGAGAAAGCCAGTCGAAGGCAAATGTTACTTAAAGGAAAGCATTGGCAGATTTTTCTAAGTATTAGAAATACTTCGACAAAGGGGTGATAGGCCTCGTTCGATAGATGTTTGAAATTCAAATTTAGGAGGGAGTTTCATTTTGAAATATGACGCGTGGAATGCATCTAGTTGACGAATGCATGCAGATTGCCATTTGTCACCATTAGGAGAAATAACTGTTATTGGTAGTTATTTCGATTGTATATAAATAGGGAGTCTTAGTGTTAGATTTGGAGGTGTGTTCAGAATTTGTACAAATCACTCAAGAAATACTCAAAGTAACCGTGAGAGAGAAAAGAGTAGTTACTGAGAAAATGTACGTTTGAAAAACATCAGTTTTCATTCCTTGCATTTTAATAAAAGTTTTAAGTTCTTCATTTACAATTCCCTTTACATTTATGTAATTTTCTTTCTTGCAAGTTATTTACATTTCGTCATTTATTTCAAGAAGCAAAGTTTTTATTACCGTTGTCGAAAAATACAAGTTGATGAAAACAATGATGAATTCAATAAACAAAAGGTTTTTTAACACAAATTGTCAAGATTGTTAAAGCACATTGTCCTAGGATTTGTTTGATCGGTCCTGTAAGCAAACAAATTTTTCATAAATTAGGAGATCAGCGGTTGTTTACGAATTTTCCAAGCAAACAAATTGGCACACCTGGTGGGACCTTGTGCTATTAACATTTGAAAACCTTTATTTTACACTTTACTCGTAAGAATTTTTCTTCGTTTTTGTTGCATGAGACTAAAAAGTGGTAAGATAGCCATAAATAACGAAGAAAGACCTAGAAGGAAATGAGTACGCAGAATGGCGAATCCAAATCCGCCTAACAATCAGAATCCTACGAATAATGAAGTACCACCCCCTAATCCTTCGACTGGGGGCAATACGACCTCAATATCAGTATCAGAGGCTATGCCATCAACAACGGGTTCGACGCCTGCGCATTCAATTCCCCAGAGTGCGCCTAGTTTTTCAACTATGGGACCCCAAATGCCTCAAATGAATCCTCCCCCTTCAGGAAGTATGTACAAACCCTTTATATATGGGTTTTCGATGCCTCTAAATCGAGAACAACCATACGGAATGCCAACTTCAGTAATGGCAAGTTTGCAAAATGCGCCATCAGCATTTACGGATCCAACAATGAACATAACTTCGCCTTTGCAAGGGTCCGGTTCTGGTGTGAACCATATGGGTAGAATTAGCCAGCCTTTAGGAACAGAATATCAAACTTACATGCCGATCATTACCAATAACTCTGCACAAGTGATCAGGAAACAAACAGATGAGAGTAAGCATGATATGGTCCAGATGTTAGCCCAACAGATGGGGGTTATATTTAACCCTTTGATCCAAATCACGACACAAACGAATCAACAATTGGCATCACAGATGACGCACATTGTTGATTTCTTTGGTGTCCCCCAACCTCCCCCAAGGGAACAGGTAGTTCAGAACCCATGGGTAGCCGTCGAAGAAGAACCTACCATAAACCAAAGGGAACCAAACGTCCCTCAGGCGGAAGTTCTGAACCAAGGAGGGGCAGTCGAACCACCTGGGGTCGAAATCCCTGTTCAACAAGAACCAAGAGTGTTTCTAGTAAATTGAAACCAAAATGCTGACAATATTATACAACAAATGCATTGTAATGATATGCCGGCAGAGAACAATTTGGCTGCCATGGTCGAAAGAATTATGGCGCGAAATGGTATGAATGTGGGATTACAAAGACCCAGTTATACCTCCCCTTTATCGGAGTATATTTTGCAGCAAGAATTACCCCATAGATGGAAAGTTCCCAAGTTCACAAAATTTTCAGGGGATACCAGTGAATCAACAATCGAACATGTGGCGCGATACTTAATTGAAGCAGGCGGAATAGCGCACAATGAGAATTTGAGAATAAAATATTTCCCTAGTTCCCTAACGAAGAATGCTTTCACTTGGTTTACCACATTGCCCGCGAATTCGAGACATACCTGGACCCAGTTGGAGAGGTTATTCCATGAACTATTTTACATGGGGCAGACGAAGATAAGTCTGAAAGAATTGGCTAGCATCAAGAGAAAGTTCTCAGAGCCAATTGACGATTATTTGAATAGGTTTAGATTGCTCAAGGCAAGGTGTTTCACACAGGTGCCTGAGCATGAGTTAGTCGAAATGGCCGCTGGTGGCCTTGACTATTCAATCAGAAAGAAATTAGATACCTAATATTTAAGAGACATGGCCCAATTGGCTGATAGGGTTAGACAGGTCGAACAACTAAAAGCTGAAAAAGCCAGGGTTAATAGAAATAAGAAAGAAAGGGTAGCATATGTCGGAGTTTGTGAGGATGATGACGAAGAGGAATTATCAAATTTAGACGAACAAGAGGTTGATTTGGCGGATTTAAAATAGGGCCCGCCTTATGCTTGCAAAGTCTTGGCTCCGTTGAATGGGAAAAATCCAATCGAATCGGAGAACAACGACAAGTTCCCCAAAAGAACTTATACGTTCGACGCTACAAAATATGACGAAATATTTGATTTATTAGTCAAGGATGGCCAAATGATAATGCCTCCTGGTACTAAGGTGCCTCCTTTAGAACAACAGAAAAAGAGAGGTTTTTACAAATATCATAATTTTTTGGGTCATAAAACGTCTCAATGTTTCCTTTTCAGGGATCTAGTGCAGAAAGCAATAAGAGATGGAAGGCTCAAATTCGGCGACAAGTCAAAATCCCAGGCAAAGGTGGATTCAAACTCCTTGCAAGTGGTGGAGGCCCACTATGCTGAGCCATCCATACTGAATATGGTCGAGGTTGCTGAAGTCTTCGGTGACAACATGGATATGATGGAGGCTGCTGATGGCTTCGACAACAATGTGAATATGGTGGAGGTTGCTGAAGATCCCGCCAACGAAGGTGACGTGGTCGAAGTTACAACTGACTGCGTGGACCAGGCAGTGATGGTCAAGGTTACTGAAGACCTTGACGCAAAGATCATTGAGAACTACATTGCTGAGGCCACTGAGGGCATCAACAACGAAACTACTGAAGGTTTCGACCGAGTAAACAACGAAACTACTGAAGGTTTCGACAAAGTCAACAATGAAACCACTGATGGTTTCGCCAAAATCAACGAAGGAACTGCTAAAGGTTCTTGCAAATAAGTTGTTGTTGGTATTCTTCGAAGAACCATGGAGGATCCAAAAGACAAAGCTGTCGGATTCGTCAGCCCACAAGTTGCCAGGAGTCCACTCCCAAAGGTGCTAACGAAGAAAATTTCTGAGGATTTCAATCGTATGAAGAAGGAACACGAGGTCAATGAAGGCCTCAGTTTGAAGTTGAATAAGTTGAGCATGGACACAGAGACACCTGCCAATATAAACATGGTCAAAGTGGCTCAGAATGCGTCGATGCAAGTTGACGAAGAACGTCGACGGGAGGAGTACCAGAAATTGGCGTATCCCAAGGAGGAAGAAAATCTGGCAGATTTTATACATAGATGCCAGAGGAAAAGATCTGAGGTAATGCTTTGCCCTCGCTGTAGTGTCGTCTTCGACAAAAAGGCAGCACAAAACTTAGAGGGAGTGGAGAGAGCAAGAAGAAGAGGAAATTAGAGGCCTTCTGGAGAAAGATTCGACCCCAGAAGAGGGGACCGAAGCAGGGAAAGGTAAGGGGGAAGACACCCTAACACATTCAAACCTACAACCAAAGCTCCAGACGACAGGTGGTTTAATCCAATCCGACAAGCCCAAGGGCAAGGAAAATGGAAGGATTTCGAAGTACAACAGGGATCTTCTATATCATACAGAAAAGAATTCCAAAAGTCCAAAAAGGTGACTTAACCTTCGGAAAATTATAAGGGCAAGAATCCTATGACGAAGTCACAGTGGAGGAGATACCAACGTCGAAAGAAGGCTGAGAAGGAGGCGGCAGGAAAAGACAAGCCAGAAACCAACAACAATGTTTAAACTTCGACTCAGATGGAAGAAGTGAAGTTTGAGAAGCCACCCATTGCTCCAGTACAAGCAGCGTCAAAGGAGGAAGTAACCAAGTATGATGAAATGACAGACGATTTTAACTCAGAGTCAGAGGCATCATTCGACATAACATGTAATGTCGTTTCAGTGCTCCCTAGGGAGTATGATCAAATAATGGAAGTCGAAGAGGAAGAGGAAGCTTTGGAGGTCGAAACGGCCAGACACAGGCCCGTTTGCTATTATATCATGAACAATGGATGCGTTGTAGAACATAACGCATTTTTTGAAAGGCCAGATGACTCAATGAGGAACTACTTGAAACCCCTATTTATAAAAGGAAAAGTGGGTAACATAGGGGTAAATAAAATTTTGGTCGATGGAGGAGCGGCTGTCAACTTGATGCCGCATTATATGCTTAAGAAAATTGGAAAAGATGATTCCGACACCAAACCTCATAAAATGGTGTTGTCGAATTATGAAGGGAAAGTAGGAACCACTATGGGTGTGATACAGGTAGATTTAACTGTCGGAACCATCACGAGGCTGACAATATTTATGGTGATTGCGTCGAAAGCAAATTATAACCTTCTCTTAGGTAGGGAGTGTATACACGGCATTGGTGCCGTCCCTTCGTCAATGCATCAACGAATAACAATTTGGCACGCAGACGAGATTGTTGAAAATATAGAGGCTGACCAGAGTTATTTTCTGGCTGAAGTAAACCAGGTGGATAGGCGAAGTTTCGACAGGAATCTAGCTCACATAGCTCCTTGTAGCCCAGCCACCTTCGACATGACGCCAACGGACAATGCTTTTTACTCATTATACCTTCATCCCACCCACGGGTTTCAGTGGGATAAAGAGGTAGTTGGCGAAGAAGACTGCATTTTTGGAACCTCACACATCCAGCCAATTGGCTGGGGCAGCGAATTCAGTGACAATGAGTGAGTCACTAGTTCTCGAAAAGATCACGACTTATATAGCCGAGAATAAACTCAAAGCGGTCTTAGAGGCCGAAGTAAAGTATATGGCTGTCGAAGCCAACCAAATCGAAGCAGATCAACAAGGTCTTAAAAAGGATTCTAATAGGGATCCTCTAGATAAAGATCTAGGAGATTTGCAAAACCAGAGGCTTGACGCGATTTATGACGATGGGCCATTGGGCTTCGAAAAGGATCCTTTAGCAGCAAACTTCAAGATGATGGCACAGGATCCACTCGAAGAAATCGACTTGGGATTAGGGGCAGAGAAAAGACCAACCTATATCAGTGCAAAAGTGAGCCCCCAACTCAAGATCAAAATAGTCCAGTTGCTGAAGGAATTCAAGGATTGTTTCGCATAGGACTATGACGAAATGCCCGGGCTGGATAGGAGTCTGGTCGAATTAAGGTTGCCAATAAAACCTGGGAGGAAACCTGTTAAGCAAACTCCAAGGAGATTCGCCCCAGAAATCCTCTCAAAGATTAAAGAAGAAGTCGAAAGACTCCTCAGGTGCAAGTTCATTCGTCTAACCAGGTATGTCGAATGGATTGCTAGCATAGTTCCTGTAATAAAGAAAAATGGCAAATTAAGGGTATGTATTGATTTTCGAGACTTAAATTCTGCTACCCCAAAGGACGAATATCCTATGCCAGTGGCGGAAATGCTCGTCGATTCTGCCGCGGGCCATGAGTACCTCAGTATGTTTGATGGGTACTCTGGTTATAACCAAATTTTTATTGCTGAGGAAAATGTTCCAAAAACGGCATTTCGATGCCCTGGAGCCTTAGGCACTTACAAATGGGTGGTAATGCCTTTTGGTTTAAAGAATGATGGGGCAACATATCAGTGAGCAATGAATTCAATTTTTCACGATTTCATTGAGGATTTTATGCAGATTTATATTGACGATATTGTTATTAAGTCTGTTTCATGAGAAAATCATATAGACCATCTTCAACAGTCCTTTGAAAGGATGATGAAGTTTGGTCTGAAGATGAATCCTCTCAAATGTGCATTTTGTGTGCAGGCGGGAGACTTCCTAGGCTTTGTGGTCCACAAAAAAGGGATCGAAATCAATCAAAACAAGGCCAAGGCAATAATGGAGGCGAAAACGCCATCTATAAAGAAGGAGTTGCAGTCTTTACTTGGCAAGATCAACTTTCTCAGAAGGTTCATCTCCAACCTTAGTGGGAAGATGCAAGCCTTTTCCCCTCTACTTCGACTGAAGAAGGAAGACTTCGAATGGGGGCAAGAGCAGCAGGATGCCTTCGACAAGATCAAGGAGTACCTGACGCATCCTCCAATTTTAGTGTCACCTTGTAGAAGTAGGAGTATGAGGTTGTACATATCCACGTCGGACAAGACATTAGGGAGCATGTTGGCTCAGGAGGATGAGAATGGTGTCGAAAAAGCCATTTACTACCTCAGTAGGGTCTTGAACGATGCGGAAACTAGGTATAGTGTAATTGAAAAGTTGTGTTTATGTGTATACTTTTCATGTATGAAATTGAAGCACTACATAAAACCAGTTGATGTTTACGTTTCTTCTCATTTCGACGTTATAAAATACATGTTATCTAAACCAATCTTGCGCAGTCGAATTTTCAAATGGGCATTAGCATTGACTGAGTATTCTTTGACATATTTACCTTTAAAGGCTGTCAAAAGACAAGTAGTGGCTACTATAAATGAAAAGTCTTTGGACTATATTGAAATAGAACCATGGAAGTTGTACTTCGACGGTTCTAGTCATAAAAATGGAACTGGAATAGGAGTTCTTGTTATTTCTGTAAACAAATTTCCAACAAAATTCAAGTACAAAGTCGAAGGCCTCTGCTCAAATAATGAGGCAGAATATGAGGCTTTGATAGAAGGACTTGAAATCTTGTTGGAATTGGGGGCAACTCGGGTCGAAAAAATGGGCGACTCTAAGTTAGTCATAAAGCAGATAACAAAGGAGTACAAGTGTGTTAAATAGAATTTAATCATGTACTTTGTGATAGCTAATCGACTCTTAAAAAATTCGATATGGTTACGATTCGACATATCCCTCGAATAGAAAATCAGGAAGCAAATGATTTAGCGCAGATAGCTTCTGGATACAAAGTGTCGAAGGAAAAGTTGCAGAAAGCCATTAAAGTTAGAGGAAGAGTCGTGTCAGCTAGATTATCCCTGTCAGATTTGGAGACGATAAAGCTTGGATACGCTAACTGTAGCGGCAAAATCGTGAGTGTAAGCTATTGATTAACTTAACTCGAAAAGCAAGAGTCGCCACCGCACTTTTATTTTATCCAAGAAGGAAAGGAAAAAGAGCGAACAAAACCTACACAAGCTCTACAACAAGAACAAGTGAAGAGAGACTGGATAAGGGGGGTTGGTTACGCAATGGAAAGGTGTTAGCACCCAAAACGTCTATAGTACTCTATAGGAGCCCTTTGAAATATCTACCGCTTTTGGTCTGAAAACGTTTGCTTGTAAAGTGATTGAGGAGATGAGAAGAGAAATTGTTTTTAAGATTTTGGTGTTTGGAGAGACTTGTCGTCTCATGCCTACGTACCCAAGATGTGTAATGTAGGATCAAAACCCCGTAGTTCGTGGTACAAAGAAAGAAACTGTTTGTTTTGGTTGATTTTAAGTGTAAAGACAAGTCGTCATTTCCACGCGAATAATTCTGCTTAAAGAAATGAATCATGTCTAAACTTATGAAAAAGTTAAAGGAAAAAGTGCACAAGGGCACAAAAAGAGAGTGATGAGTTTGATGTTTTTAAGTCTTTTGAAAAAGATCAATATGCTTATGTAGTTTAGCATTTTGTTAAGAAATGAAAGGAAAAGAGTAAAATCACTTGACAAAGTCAAGGTTTGTTTATGAAAGATGTGAAAGTTTGAAAGCAAGAATGTTTTGAAAAAGAGAGAGAGTTTTGAAAATTGAAGAGTGGGGAGGAGAAGAAGTGACTATCCTAAAGCATAAAGTAAAAGTTAAGGATAAAAATAGGCTAACCACAAAAGTAAGCTTCCAAGTCTTCGAACCATAATTCCAAAGCAAAGGGAGAAAAGTCCTAATTCTAAGTCCAAGGTTCCAAGAATTGCATTGGATGTCCAAGGTCTAAGTTCAAGGATTCAAGAATAACATTGAAGTCCAAGGTCTAGGTGCAAAACTCCATGTCCATTGCAAAGGATAGTAACCATAGTCCAAGATTAGAAGCACAAGTTTTTTAGAGGTTTTAACCTTTATTAATGTTTTTGGTCCAAGTGGACAAAGAGAAAAAGGCATAAGCATAAACATGCGTCCAACGGACAAAGGAAAAATAATTGCGCAAGCATAAACATATGTCCAACGGATAAAGGAAAAATTGCAGAAGCATAAACATGATATGAAATGATAAAAATGTAGCATAAAAGTAAAAGAGATAAGGAACGAGAAGGAATTGTAAATGATTAGTACAGTAGTAATGTTAGTAAGTTAGTGATTAGTTGTTAGAGTTAGTGATCAATAATAATTGAATAATTGCACTTAGGTCAAGGTTAATGAGAACTCATTAGAGGATTGATAAGACCAAAGCCTCCTAACAACAAGTTTCATAAGTTTTGAACTAAAAGACAAATAATCAACCATTTTTGATAGTTTTCCGATGTGGGGCAAATATTGCACTATGTTAAGCAATCTCCGAGTAATTTACGGAGTAATTACCCTACAATGAGGCCGGTCAATAGCTATTTGTGCTAATGCATGCTAGATGAACGATATGTAGATCATCATCCGAAAGCAATACCGCACGAAAAGAAAAGAAGGTAGCAATCTCGTCTCGATCGAAATTCAACAAAAGAATTCCAAGATCTTTTAGACTTTCATCGATCAAAAGAAAAGAGGAATAGATGAAGAGAAGGCCAAATTAAACCACACAATTATGTGATCTAAGGCTAAGAACAAAAGGAGAGGGAAGAAAATGGAAAAGGAACCAAAACAGCCCCAAAAACAAGCCAAAATATGCATTCTGTTTCGAAGTAACCAGTTACAGCATAACTGCTAACCGGTTACTTAGTTCGAAATAAGTGCAGCTTTTTTAAAATTTACACTGTGTAACCGGTTACACCATAACTACTAACCGGTTACACAGCACCAGAATGCAGAAAAATGTGCAAAATTCAGCATGATCCATTTCCGAAACTTTTTACAAACACCTTATGATCATGGAACTGAAATTGCACGAAATTTAAAGTAAAATAACAGCCAAAATCAGCAATTAAACACAATTACAAGATCCAAAGGATCAAGTAACAAGGATCTCCAAAGATCTACATTATGGAAGATGAAGATGAAGCTTCAACAATGGTGAAAGATGAATTACCACTTCAAATCTGAAAATTCCTTCAAATTGCTTCAAGATCTACACTCCAAAGCCTTGATATACTGTAATTGATGAACAAAAACAAGAATGGATGAAGGTTTAGCTCAAAGTTGAACAAGATTCAATGTGAATTCTTGTTAACTTTCAAAGAAAGAAATATGAGCTTTGGTGAATTTTGTGGTTGGGGAGAGAATTTGCAAGAGGTTTTTTGGCTATCAAAAGCTTGAATGAAATTTTAGCAAGGTGAATTTGGCTCTCAAAAGCTTGTGAAACGAGTGAAATGAAGCCTCTATTTAAAGATTTTAGGTTTGGGAATTTGGTGGTTTGGAATTAGACTTGGAATTTGAAAATTAGGATTGGAATTCAAATTTGAAGGGAATTATCAAAAGAGGGGTGATTAGTGGAGGTGTATGGTAGGAAATGATCAAAGTGATGTAGGGAATTAAAATGAGATGGTATGGAATATTCCAAAATATGATCAAAATTGGTGCCAAATGCTGAAATTTGAATTTGCTGCCATTTTTCAAAATTTCACGATGGTAACCGGTTACAGCATATCTGCTAACCGGTTACTTAGTGCAAATTTAAAAAAAAATTCCCTTTTTGAATGCACTGCTGTGGTTCGGCTCGATTCTTTTGTTCGTCAAAGAAGGCATGGAAATAAACACATGAACCTTGGAATTCCTTGAATAATAATCAATTAAATCTTGGAAACTCTTGATCAGATGAATTTTGAATTGTTTGCAGATCAACTTTGACTTTGTCAGGTGAAATTCAATCGAGCCGTGGGACTGTTATTTTGGCATTTTTGACCTGTTCTTCCCCTGAAAATGTTAGTGAAAGAAAACAAAATATTTTTTTGGATATTGATTAATGGTTAGTAAAATATAAACAAATAAAGCAATAAAGTGAATAAGAAAACACACAGATGATCAGTGAACCCTGCAAGGCATAAACCCAAAGATGAGGGGGACGAGGGAATCAATGTGTGATCTTGTTTGTGGTAAAGATGCAAATGAAAATGCGAATGATATGTGGAATCTTAAGGGTCAAAAATTAGGGTCTTACAGCTGCCCCTATTTAAGTCTCTTCTATCGGGAGATATGAAGATACATAAATATAAAAAGCCACATTTTTAAGCCCTAAGATGCCACAAGATGATATGAAATGCAAAGGATGAAACAGACTGTTGGAAAACTTGAAACAAAGGATACGGTAAATTGAGAGAGAAGACTTGAAAAGACACGCCGGGGAACACAAGCCATTTCTGGAGATCTGTCAAGGCGACAAGAAGTATCCATCAATAGTTGGAAAGAGAGGGACAAGACCCTGGGAAGACAAGTAGTGACATCCAAGAATGGCATTGGATCGAAACTACGAACGAGACAAAAGGTATGCCAAAAGATGTCAAAGAGTGGCATTGGACAACAACAAGAAAGTTTCTGGTAAAAACAGCAGCGTCATCCAAGAATATCATTGGATGGAGGTGAAAAACACTCTATTGGGGATAAGATATCCAAGAATGGCATTGGATAAAAAGAACTACAACATTCAAGAATGGCATTGAATGGGGCAACAACAAACATCAGAGTCATCCAAGAATAGCATTGGACTCAGCTGAGGAAAAGATATCCAAGAATGGCATTGGATGAAAACAAAACTTCCATTTGAAAAACTTCATTGGATACATCTAAGAATAACATTGGATGTCAAGGTTTAAACATCAAAGATATCCAAGAATAACATTGGACTTAGCTGGGGAAAAGGTGTCCAAGAATGGCATTGGGCAAAAGAATCTCAACATCCAAGAATGGCATTGAATGTAGTGAGAAAAGATTCTGGAAAATATATTAGAAGTATCCAAGAATGGCATTGGATAAAAAAGAGTTCACAATATCCAAGACTGACATTGAATAAAGTGAGCAGGACCTTTCAGGAATGGCACTGAATGGTAAAGGTAAACCACTTCATTCAAGAATGACATTGAATGATAGTTAGAAAGAGCTTCCAGGAATGACACTGAAAGGTAAAGGTAAATTACTACATTCAGGAATTGTACTGAATGGTAAGGAGAAAGAGCTTCCAGGAATAGCATTGGGAGAAACAAGAAGAACAAGGTATCCAGGAATGGCACTGGAGATCAAAAGAGATAGACATCCAGGAACGGCACTGGAGTGAGAGAAAACAAAGATCCGAGAATAGCACTGGAATGGAAGAAAACAAAGATCTAACAACAGCAATAGATGCACAGGGAAACGACAATATCCAGGAATGGCACTGGAAAGAATGAAGACAGGTAAACAACAACATTCAGGAATGACACTGAATGAAAAGGCAGGTAAAAGTTTTGGTAGGCGCCGAGTAAGTTGGACTTTGATCACAAGGTAAGACGTTGAAAGCAACAGGACCTCGGGAAATGGATATGAGCTCGAAGCATACTTCGAGCTATGAAAATATTTCTATGTATGATATATGAATGATTTATGTATGTAATGCATATGATAGGGACAACTGAGATAGACTCTTTTATGAGGGAATAATGGAACTCTGATTCCTCAACACAAGGAACACTGCCCACTCTGCTTGAAGAGAAGATGTTGAACACATCTCTGTCACACTTATGAATTGTATTAGGCTGATGGTCTTTTGAGGAAAGACAACTTGAGGATTCTTGAAGAAGACTGCCCCAGACTGATTGACTGATGAAAATAAACTGATCATGGCTTCAGTTTGACTGCTGCTGGGGAAAAATGAACTAATCATGGCTTCAATTCTTGAACTGAATGTTGAGAATTAACTGATCATGGCTTCAGCTGCTAGGGATGAACTGATCATGGCTTCAGTTCTTGAAAAGACTGTTGAGAAGGTTGTACTCAGTATGGGTCTTGAAGGAGATCTTCTGGCTAACCAATTCTGAAAATAACTTGCACTGAGCAACAAATCTTGAACAGATTCACAACAGGATCTAGAAGTAGTATGCCACTGATAGGATCACGACCAAGTTTCTCAACTGTTTGAAAATTCTTGATGAGGAAAGTTTGTCTGGAAACAGGATTATTCAAACAAACATGGTAGTTTTAATGCAAAGCTCATGCAATTTTGAAATCAAAAATCATTTTTGGAATGATATTATTGATGTAAAGCAAAATGAATCACTTGTCAAAACACGGCGGTTTAGACATGCAAAAATGAAAGGTAAAGCAAAGGTATGACATCAAAGCAAATGATTGGCAACAAACATAGGAGTCAGTTTACACAACTTTGTTGTAGTATGCTTTCAAAAGAAACCTGGCTTCAATTAGGTCTTTTGAAGGTTGTAACGTGGTTTAGTTCACGGTTTTTGAAACAAAGGATATAGGCTCAAAGTTTATTTGTACCCAACCCATTCTTCTTGATGATCTCCAGTCCTATGCTCAGTTAACTCAACCTACGCATTCAGGTTCCAGGAGATTTTGGAATTGCAACACTGTTATGATGATGGCTCAAGAGATTTTTGAGATGGCAATCACTCTTTCTTACAACATTTTGTTGTTTTTGATGAGGACCGTAGTCAACTCGTTTTGTCTTTGAGGATTTTGGTAACCTCTTGATTTTTCTTTTGTTATCCCTAACTTTTGCCTGAACTGTGTCATTTGAGTTTACAGTCAGCGGGATGCCCCAATTTTTGCCTAAGTCTCCTTCATAGGTTTTGACTTAGCGGGCTTTTCTTTTGATTTTTTTATTCATTTTTTTGTGAAAGATAGTGACTACCTGGCTTAATGATTACGGTGAAACATCATTGGCTTTTGATTTGAAAGACATCTTCGACACTTCTTTGATTGTGTGCGAAGGAAAGCTTGTGATTGCAACCTTTATTAGAAGGCGTCTTGCATGCACAGTCAAATTAACTGAGAACGACCCATCCCCAGGTTAAGATTGCGGGTTTTATCGTACAGAAAAAAACTCCAACTTCTAGGCTCGAAGGGGTTGACAAAGGATTAACTTCCCTATTTCTCCAGTGTTTTGGAGTTGGAACAATGCCTGTACATCCTCAGCCAAGTTTTAATTGAAAGCATACAGTTTAGCAATTTTAGGTATTTCGTTTTCATCATTCTCCCTCCAATCTTTGCATAAACAAAAGCTTGATAAAGAAAGCGAGCAGGAGATAAAATTTTTTGTGTGAGAAAGAAAGCATAAAGATGCACACAGTGGATATAAATGAATTGAATCAAAACATTGCAATGCTGTTACCATGAAAGTACAAATAAAGTTTGAAAGCAAACAAACAATACAATCAAATAAAAATGCAAACAGAAAGAACCAAGGCCTAGTGATTAATCAACAACAAGGATGAGCTGTCCTGTCTGAAACACTGGCTTTAGGAGATGATCCGTCTGAACTGACTCAAACTTCACTTGGCATGCTCTGGCAAAAGATTGTTGACAACATTGGGATTATCATCAGCAAAGGACAGAATCTTTGAGTTCACCAATTCTTGCACTCTAGCTTTCAATGCATAGAAACCTTCCAAGTTATGGCCTGCCCCACCTCGATGGAACTCACAGTGAAGATCAGCCCTATAGCCGGCTGGAAGAGAATTTGGAGGAGGAGGTAGATCCCTCGTTGTAATCAAACCTTTCTTAACAAGACATGGATACAGCTCAGTGTAGGACATTGGGATAGGATCAAAGTTAACCCTATTGCGATTCTGATTTTGTCTAACAGGCTGCCGGGGAGCTTGAACTGGTTGAGCATTAACAACAGGAGCAACTACAGCTACATATTGTTGTTGTCTACGACGAGGTTTCCCTTCAACTGAAACAACATGGGTATCACCATCCTTTTCCTTTTGAAAATTCCCAGCATACTTTTTAGCACCACTGAAGGCTTCAGCATTGGAAATCCTTCCTTTCTTGATACCTTCTTCTAGTCTTTCTCCAATAGTGACTAGGTCAGAAAAACCAGATGATACACTACCTATCATATTTTCCCAAAAGAGTGGCTGAAGAGTGTCCATGAACAAACCAGTCAATTCTTTTTCAGCCAAGGGTGGCTCCACTTGAGCAGCTAGCTCTCTCCAGCGCTGAGCGTACTCCTTAAAGGATTCTTTTTCTTTCTGAGACATATTTTGCAATTGACGGCGGTCAGGTGCCATGTCCAGATTGTACTTATACTGCTTTAAGAAAGCATCAGACAAGTCCTTCCAGCTTTGGATACGGTTCTTCTCAAGTCCCATATACCATTTCATTGAAGCCCTACTCAAGCTGTCTTGGAAACAGTGAATGAGCAGTTTGTCATTTTTGGCATGAGCAGCCATCTTGCGGCAGTACATCACCAAGTGGGTTTTGGGACAAGTGTGCCCCTTGTATTTCTCAAAATTAGGAGTCTTGAATTTTGGAGGAATAACCAAGTCGGAAACCAAGCACATGTCCATTGCGGCAGCATCAAACACATCACTTCCTTCCACGGCTCTTATCCTTTTGTCTAGAGTTTTCCATTGCTCTCTGACTTCTTCAATGTATCCAGGTTCTCCCTGACTTTCAGATTGTGGACCAGCAGCATGGTACACGAAAGGATTCTCAGGAATAGCTTGAGCAACAGAATGCACAATAGGCTGAGGTTCAGTGAACAATAGAGCTGAAGATACTGGCGAGACAAACACATGAGTAGTTGCAAAGGGTGGCAAGTAATTAGGAGGTAGCCCAAATTCTGGCCAAGTAGAAGCTGGTTGCTGAGTCAGTGGAGGGTCAACAACAGTAGTTGAAGTTTCAACAATCACAGTCCTCTGAGGTGGTTCACCTCTAGCAATCAGAACTTGCATCATTTCTGTGAGTTTGGTCATACCGGCCTTCAACTCATCAATTTCCATTCTGACTTCGGCGTTGTGCTGTTCTTGGTTTTCCATTCTCAATCTGGCAGCAGCTCTAGTTCCGTAGTTGTGTTGAGGAAATAGATTGACGGCGAACATATAACTGAAGAAGGAGACAGTTGAAATGAGTTTCTGGACAACAGGGAAGAATGCATATGTATGCTCATGGATGCAAGAGTGCATGGATGCAACAACCACAAACAAGATCACTCGAAGCACACAGGCTCAAAGGTCCGAGTCACGAGCATGAAGTCAAGGTTAAGAACCAACCCATAAAAGGTATGTGCTAAGGTTTGTCTTCATTGTACGTGCAGAAAACAACGGTTCTAACAGAGTGCCCAGGGTCCACAATCCACTATCAGACACACCAGCGCACCGATTTGCTCGGAGGTTGGTAGTTATCCTCAAGAGAATCTAACCTGAGTATGGCATCGCGTAATAGCTAAGTCAGGTTTGCATCTTCATAGCTTCCGCGCCACGATCCTAAAAAGGCTAAGATGGGTTAAGGGTTACTACGGTCCTCAGTGTTATAGGCTTCTATGGGAAAAGTAATGCCTTCACGATCGCTCGATCGACATTAGTAATTCCAAAGAAGCAACCATCGAGCGGATGGATTCTCAAGTTCTACTTTTTCAGGATTCGACTCCCTCAAAGCTCCCTTGACTATACCATCCTCCTATCTCAAAGTACACTCTGGTCCGGGTATAGGACATATCTCGTACACAGAGGAACTCCAAAACAGAACAAGCAAGTAACAAGCAAATCAGACGAAAAGCAGTAAATAAGTCAAAGTAGGCTAAACCCCTCAAGGAAACAGAGATTCCCCAGCAGAGTCGCCACTTTTTCTGTAGCGGCAAAATCGTGAGTGTAAGCTATTGATTAACTTAACTCGAAAAGCAAGAGTCGCCACCGCACTTTTATTTTATCCAAGAAGGAAAGGAAAAAGAGCGAACAAAACCTACACAAGCTCTACAACAAGAACAAGTGAAGAGAGACTGGATAAGGGGGGTTGGTTACGCAATAGGAATGTGTTAGCACCCAAAACGTCTATAGTACTCTATAGGAGCCCTTTGAAATATCTACCGCTTTTGGTCTGAAAAAGTTTGCTTGTAAAGTGATTGAGGAGATGAGTAGAGAAATTGTTTTTAAGATTTTGGTGTTTGGAGAGACTTGTCGTCTCATGCCTACGTACCCACGATGTGCAATGTAGGATCAAAACCCCGTAGTTCGTGGTACAAAGAAAGAAACTGTTTGTTTTGGTTAATTTTAAGTGTAAAGACAAGCCGTCATTTCCAAGCGAATAATTCCGCTTAAAGAAATGAATCATGTCTAAACTTATGAAAAAGTTAAAGGAAAAAGTGCACAAGGGCACAAAAAGAGAGTGATGAGTTTGATGTTTTTAAGTCTTTTGAAAAAGGTCAATATGCTTATGTAGTTTAGCATTTTGTTAAGAAATGAAAGGAAAAGAGTAAAATCACTTGACAAAGTCAAGGTTTGTTTATGAAAGATGTGAAAGTTTGAAAGCAAGAATGTTTTGAAAAAGAGAGAGAGTTTTGAAAATTGAAGAATGGGGAGGAGAAGATGTGACTAACCTAAAGCATAAAGTAAAAGCTAAGGATAAGAATTGGCTAACCACAAAAGTAAGCTTCCAAGTCTTCGAACCATAATTCCAAAGCAAAGGGATAAAAGTCCTAATTCTAAGTCCAAGGTTCCAAGAATTGCATTGGATGTCCAAGGTCTAAGTTCAAGGATTCAAGAATAGCATTGAAGCCCAAGGTCTAGGTGCAAAACTCCATGTCCATTGCAAAGGATAGTAACCATAGTCCAAGATTAGAAGCACAAGTTTTTTAGAGGTTTTAACCTTTATTAATGTTTTTGGTCCAAGTGGACAAAGAGAAAAAGGCATAAGCATAAACATGTGTCCAACGGACAAAGGAAAAAAAATTACGGAAGCATAAACATATGTCCAACGGACAAAGGAAAAATTGCGGAAGCATAAACATGATATGAAATGATAAAAATGAAGCATAAAAGTAAAAGAGATAAGGAGCCAGAAGGAATTGTAAAGGATTAGTACAATAGTAATGTTAGTAAGTTAGTGATTAGTTGTTAGAGTTAGTGATCAATAATAATTGAATAATTGCACTTAGGTCAAGGTTAATGAGAACTCATTAGAGGATTGATAAGACCAAAGCCTCCTAACAACAAGTTTCATAAGTTTTGAACCAAAAGACAAATAATCAACCATTTTTGATAGTTTTCCGATGCGGGGCAAATATTGCGCTATGTTAAGCAATCGCCGAGTAATTTACGGAGTAATTACCCTACAATGAGGCCGGTCAATAGCTCTTTGTGCTAATGCATGCTAGATGAACGATATGTAGATCGTCATCCGAAAGCAATACCGAACGAAAAGAAAAGAAGGTAGCGATCTCGTCTCGATTGAAATTCAACAAAAGAATTCCAAGATCTTTTAGACTTTCATCGATCAAAAGAAAAGAGGAATAGATGAAGAGAAGGCCAAATTAAACCACACAATTATGTGATCTAAGGCTAAGAACAAAAGGAGAGGGAAGAAAATGGAAAAGGAACCAAAACAGCCCCAAAAATAAGCCAAAATATGCATTCTGTTTCGAAGTAACCGGTTACAGCATAACTGCTAACCGGTTACTTAGTTCAAAATAAGTGCAGTTTTTTCAAAATTTACACTGTGTAACCGGCTACACCATAACTGCTAACCGGTTACACAGCACCAGAATGCAGAAAAATGTGTAAAATTCAGCATGATCCATTTCCGAAACTTTTTACAAACACCTTATGATCATGGAACTGAAATTGCACGAAATTTAAAGTAAAATAACAGCCAAAACCAGCAATTAAACACAATTACAAGATCCAAAGGATCAAGTAACAAGGATCTCGAAAGATCTACATTATGGAAGATGAAGATGAAGCTTCAACAATGGTGAAAGATGAATTACCACTTCAAATCTGAAAATTCCTTCAAATTGCTTCAAGATCTACACTCCAAAGTCTTGATCTACTGTAATTGATGAACAAAAACAAGAATGGATGAAGGTTTAGCTCAAAGTTGAACAAGATTCAATGTGAATTCTTGTTAACTTTCAAAGAAAGAAATATGGGTTTTGGTGAATTTTGTGGTTGGGGAGAGAATTTGCAAGAGGTTTTTTGGCTATCAAAAGCTTGAATGAAATTTTAGCAAGGTGAATTTGGCTCTCAAAAGCTTGTGAAACGAGTGAAATGAAGCCTCTATTTAAAGATTTTAGGTTTGGGAATTTGGTGGTTTGGAATTAGGCTTGGAATTTGAAAATTAGGATTGGAATTCAAATTTGGAGGGAATTATCAAAAGAGTGGTGATTAGTGGAGGTGTATGGTAGGAAATGATCAAAGTGATGTAGGGAATTAAAATGAGCTGGTATGGAATATTCCAAAATGTGATCAAAATTGATGCCAAATGCTGAAATTTGAATTTGCTGCCATTTTTCAAAATTTCACGATGGTAACCGGTTACAGCATATCTGCTAACCGGTTACTTAGTGCAAATTTTAAAAAAAATTCCCTTTTTGAATGCACTGCTGTGGTTCGGCTCGATTCTTTTGTTCGTCAAAGAAGGCACGGAAATAAACACATGAACCTTGGAATTCCTTGAATAATAATCAATTAAATCTTGGAAACTCTTGATCAGATGAATTTTGAATTGTTTGCATATCAACTTTGACTTTGTCAGGTGAAATTCAATCGAGCTGTGGGACTGTTATTTTGGCATTTTTGACCTGTTCTTCCCCTGAAAATGTTAGTGAAAGAAAACAAAATATTTTTTTGGATATTGATTAATGGTTAGTAAAATATAAACAAATAAAGCAATAAAGTGAATAAGAAAACACACAGATGATCAGTGAACCCTGCAAGGCATAAACCCAAAGATGAGGGGGACGAGGGAATCAATGTGTGATCTTGTTTGTGCTAAAGATGCAAATGAAAATGCGAATGATATGTGGAATCTTAGGGGTCAAAAATTAGGGTCTTACAGCTGCCCCTATTTAAGTCTCTTATATCGGGAGATATGAAGATACTTAAATATAAAAAGCCATATTTTTAAGCCCTAAGATGCCACAAGATGATATGAAATGCAAAGGATGAAACAGACTGTTGGAAAACTTGAAACAAAGGATACGGTAAATTGAGAGAGAAGACTTGAAAAGACACGCCGGGGAACACAAGCTATTTCTGGAGATCTGTCAAGGCGACAAGAAGTATCCATCAATAGTTGGAAAGAGAGGGACAAGACCCTTGGAAGACAAGTAGTGACATCCAAGAATGGCATTGGATCGAAACTACGAACGAGACAAAAGGTATGCCAAAAGATGTCAAAGAGTGGCATTGGACAACAACAAGAATGTTTCTGGTAAAAACAACAGCGTCATCCAAGAATAACATTGGATGGAGGTGAAAAACACTCTATTGGGGATAAGATATCCAAGAATGGCATTGGATAAAAGGAACTACAACATTTAAGAATGGCATTGAATGGGGCAACAACAAACATCAGAGTCATCCAAGAATAGCATTGGACTCAGCTGAGGAAAAGATATCCAAGAATGGCATTGGATGAAAACAAAACTTCCATTTGAAAAACTTCATTGGATACATCCAAGAATAGCATTGGATGGCAAGGTTTAAACATTAAAGATATCCAAGAATAGCATTGGACTTGGCTGGGGAAAAGGTGTCCAAGAATGGCATTAGGCAAAAGAATATCAACATCCAAGAATGGCATTGAATGTAGTGAGAAAAGATTCTGGAAAATATATTAGAAGTATCCAAGAATGGCATTGGATAAAAAAGAGTTCACAATATCCAAGACTGGCATTGAATAAAGTGAGCAGGGAATTTCAGGAATGGCACTGAAAGGTAAAGGTAAACCACTTCATTCAAGAATGGCATTGAATGATAGTTAGAAAGAGCTTTCAGGAATGACACTGAAAGGTAAAGGTAAATTACTACATTCAGGAATGGCACTGAATGGTAATGAGAAAGAGCTTCCAGGAATAGCACTGGGAGAAACAAGAAGAACAAGGTATCCAGGAATGGCACTGGAGATCAAAAGAGATAGACATCCAGGAACGACACTGGAGTGAGAGAAAACAAAGATCCGGGAATAGCACTGGAATGGAAGAAAACAAAGATCTAACAATAGCAATAGATGCACAGGGAAACGACAATATCCAGGAATGGCACTGGAAAGAAAGAAGACGGGTAAACAACAACATTCAGGAATGACACTGAATGAAAAGGCAGGTAAAAGTTTTGGTAGGTGCCGAGTAAGTTGGACTTTGATCACAAGGTAAGACGTTGAAAGCAACAGGACTTCGGGAAATGCATATGAGCGCGAAGCATACTTCGAGCTATGAAAATCTTTCTATGTATGATATATGAATGATTTATGTATACAATGCATATGATAGGGACAACTGAGATAGACTCTTTTGTGAGGGAAGAATGGAACTCTGATTCCTCAACACAGGGAACACTGCCCACTCTGCTTTAAGAGTAGATGTTGAACACATCTCTGTCACACTTATGAATTGTATTAGGCTGATGGTCTTTTGAGGAAAGACAACTTGAGGATTCTTGAAGAAGACTGCCCCAGACTGATTGACTGATGAAAATAAACTGATCATGGCTTCAGTTTGACTGCTGCAGAGGAAAAATGAACTGATCATGGCTTCAATTCTTGAAATGAATGTTGAGAATAGACTGATCATGGCTTCAGCTGCTGGGGATGAACTGATCATGGCTTTAGTTCTTGAAAAGACTGTTGTGAAGGTTGTACTCAGTATGGGTCTTGAAGGAGATCTTCTGGCTAACCAATTCTAAAAATAACTTGCACTAAGCAACAAATCTTGAACAGATTCACAACAGGATCTAGAAGTAGTATGCCACTAATAGGATCACTGACCAAGTTTCTCAACTGTTTGAAAATTCTTGATGAGGAAAGTTTGTCTGCAAACAGGATTATTCAAACAAACATGGTAGTTTTAATGCAAAGCTCATGCAATTTTGAAATCAAAAATCATTTTTGAAATCAAGAAAGATTAAACGCGTTAGATTTATTGAAAAGGAAAAAGGAAAGGGTGGAGAAATTCTACAATAAAAAAGTGAAAAGTAAAGCCTTTTCGATTGGCGACTTTGTGTGGAAAGTGATTCTTCCCATGGATCGAAAAGATAGACTTATGGGAAAATGGTCCCCTAAGTGGGAAGGACCTTTTCAAATCACACAAGTATTTTCCAATGGCGCTTATGAAGTAGAAGAGTTGGATAAAGATAAGCGAATATTAAAAATAAGCGGGAAATATTTGAAAAAATATAAGCCCACATTACAAGAAGTAAAGATAGCAGTCGAATAGTCATGCATAGAAAACAAGCAACATGGTGGATTGAAATTCTTTTTGCCAAATAAAATAGCTTAAATTTCATTACAAAATAGGCCTTAAAAAGGCCAAATAAAAAATTACAAATATTTAAACTTGGAAAGATTCTTTCAGTTTTTCAAATTTGGATTTCTGAATTTGAAGATGACGCTCGCAAAGGGCCTTGCCATTCGAAAGTTCCTCGATTTCTTCACCATGTTTTCGAGCCCTATCAACATGGTGCACCCCGACTTCAAGCTCTTTAGTTATTTCCTCTTGATTGATTTGTTGCAGTTCTTTTTGGCGCTTTTCCACCTGAGAAATTTTGTTTTGAAGAACACCAATTTGTTTCTTCCACTTGAGGATATTTTCGCCATAGACAACTGCTTCTTTCTTATTTTGCTCAGAAGCCTTTTCCAATTGAGTTACTTTGTTAGACGAGCTTGAAGCAGCATCCCACTTAGCAAGTTGTGTTTCCATCTTATTTTCGATCTTCTTGGAGTAATCTCGAAGTCGGTTAAAGTCTGCCACCATAAGATCTATTAGAGTAGTCAGATCCAGGACAACATCAGTCACTTCAGGAGGAGCCTCCAGAACATTGATTTGCTTTAAGATCTTTTTGAGGTCAAAGTGAGCAGATGAATCATTCTCTAAAAGATGGAATAAATCAATGTTGAGGATTTTTTGTCGAATATGGGTCAGTGCTTCGTCCGTGGATTTGGCGTCAGACATAGTTCCTGAGGTGGTTGAACTACTGACGGTAGTATCAGCAAAGTTATAACGGGAACTAAGCATGGCCTTCAGATATTCAAATGGTCTTTGCACCTTCAGATTCTCAAGTTCCTCTCGAGAGAGTCGGGTCAAAGTTGTAGTGGTCGAAGCAACCTTGGGTGGTTCATCAAGGTTGTTCTTGTCGCTTTCTCCTTCTTCATCCACAACAGCCTTGGAAGTTGTTGGCTCTTCTCCTACTTTCTCTTCCTCCTCTTCGCCATCAGTTCCAGCCTCCTCATTCTTCTCTTCGTCAGCATCTTTTAAACTGATGGGGGAATGGTCTTCAGGATCATCATCTGTTGTGGGCGCTGCAGTAGGAATCACAGTGTCCCCACCAACGTCAACTAAGATGTCAGCCTCAGGACCAGTTTCTTCTTCCACTACGTCTTGAAATCGTTTAGAGAGAGCAGTGGGCTGATTCACTTCAGTGGCCGATTCTTTTGTCGAATCTTTAGGAGAAGGCTTGGAGACTCTTGTTGGCTTGTAGGTAGGATCACTGTTAGTCTCTGGGAGAACTTGGACAATAGGATGCCCGTGAGTATCGACAAGGACTTGGAAGATAAATGAATTAATAAAGGTATCATAAGAAAACTGCCTTTCAGCGTCGAACTATAAAAAGAAAAGATAAAAAAACCATACCTTGGGAATCTCAGTCTTAAGACTAGAACTTTCGCTTTCTACTGGAGCAGGGGTAACTTTCTCGTCAGGATTTTTGAGGGGGTTTTTTTTCCAATATTCTGGAAGCAGGAGGTTTTTGTTGGTTTCTTCTTCTTCTTCCTTGAAGGTTTCACTTGGTCTGGTGATTCGTTGCCATTATTGGTGTCAACAACTTTGACGTCAGGTTTTTTTTCCTTTCTTTTCTTTGGTGTCGAAGGAGGTCTTCGACTTCCCTGTGGAACAAAAAGAGATTTTATTAGTATGTCAGAAAAAAAAAAAAAATATATTAACCAAAAGAAAAGCAAAATAATACCTTCGCCAAAGGTGTCTTGGTAGTATCTTTTTGGTTTTCTGCATCCCCTGCAGTTGACGCTTCGACAGTAGCTGACTTCTTGGTAGGAATTTTGATGGCTGGAAAAGAAAGAAAGAAAAAGTTAAACATAAATTAACATATACATGTGTGGGTAAATGTAAAAAAAGTGGTGTCGAATATCTTCCCATCCCACACCTTCATATATAGGAGTTTCCACGTGAACGTGTTCTATGCCAATATTAAGGTGCCCTTTGAAATTGTCCAAGGTGTACTTAGTCGAAACCACTCGTTTAACATGTTTTTGATATTCTTGGCGAAGAAGTTTCATAGAATCCCCACAAGTAAACCAATCTGGAAATGGAGGGCTAAAAGCCACGACAAATTCAGCAGATGGTAGAGGAGAAAATTTTGGTGGATAGAGGTTAAAAGCTATCTCATAACGTTGTTCTGGTCGAACGTATGAAGGTAGTTTTAACTCATCCAATTTTCTGGTAAATTTTTCTTTCAAAGTAACAGCTGATTCGCTTATGGTTCGACTAAGTTCGTTGGGCCTGTAGGCAGTTTCAAAGTATTTATGGAATGCTTGGATTTCTTTGACGTGTCTTGAAGTACCTTTCTTCGTTTTATCCTGCACAAGGGCGAAAACTCTGGTCAGTTGGATGGTGAAAGAGGGCACGTCGAAAAATTGAGAATCATAGTAGGCCCTCCACCATTCGTCAAACTCTTGAGTACAGAGGAAGCTAGGTTTAAAGGGCACTGGTTGAATTTCAACCAGGTTTGAATACTTCGCCAGCAACCCAGAACACTCATCTTCAGTGTGGGTCATGTTGTAGTGAATTAAAGAACCTTTCCTTGAGAAGAGGGGTTTTGGTTTTATTTGTATTAGCCCAAACTGTCGAGAAACCAGATTGGGTTGGTAGTTAACAAGGGAGACCTTCAGCTTTGAGGGAGCGAGTCTAGAAACTAAAAGTCTAGGGGTGAGAAAAGATTCCCAGACATTAAGGAATTCGTCTTCTAGGGCTTTCGACTCTAATGGAAGTTTCCTGGTGAGCCATTCTGGTCCAACTTTTCTATCAGCAAAAGGAGCCATATTGGGAGTGAAGTTATGACGTTTAGCAAACATCATAACATAGCTAGTAAAAGTTTGTTGAAGGCTCAGACCTTCATCATTGGGTGTTAACTGCGCCAGTCTGGTTCCTTCGACTCTTCTGTCCTTCATAGCAGCTTCGTCCACAGTTTGTTTGTTGGGTAAGGAAGCTTCAAAGGTGGCACTGAGCCATAGTTGTAAGAGCCAAAATGGTCCTGACAACAGTAGACTCCATTTGTCCTTGATGTTCTTCAGAAAAGTAACCCCTTCGCCAAGAGATTCGTATAGATTCGCCAAGATCATATCACTGAGGCACAATTGATGTCCAACATGAAGCTGATTTGCTATGGTAATATAACGTTTCGCCACTTGAAAATATCTAGAGTAAAAAACGCATCTCGAAAGCCAATGGGCTAAGAAGGCTACATGCTCTTGATCAGAGACTTCTTTGGTTTCTTTGTCATGATAATTGGAAATATAAGCTGTGAAGGTGGCCTTGTTTGTGTTGAAGACTATGGAATCGTCGGATAGTAGGGTAGGATCATAATCCACTCCTAGTGGACTTAGGCCAGTTATGGCAGCCACGTCGAAAAGAGTGGGGGTAATCATTCCACAAGGAAGATGGAAATTGTTATAGGTGTTGTGTAACGCCTGAATTTAATTAATTAGTTAATTAAATTATTGAAGGATTTAATTATTGGATTTAGACGAAGTTGAGAATTAATCGGAGTAGTTGGATTTGTTGGTATTATTTTAAGAGGCGTATTGGGATTATTAAGTTAAAGTCGAATCTTAGTCGGTTAAATCAGAGGAATAATATTAAGAATAATATTATTTATTTATTGGACTATCTTATTTAATTAACTAAGTTGAATTGTTGGACCATTTGGTTGATAATCGAAATTAATCTATTAAGCCGGGAGTAAGTAGTTGGTCGCGAATTATTATTTCGGTTAATTTTGTGTTTCGAAGAATTAAGTCGTTAAGTCGGAATATTAGTCGGAAAGTCGAAGAAATAATATTATAAGTGATATTATGGATTATTGGAGCATGTTGGGTAATGGGCTTGGATTTCGTCGGGATTAGCAATTAAGGGGTGTATGACTTAGGCCCATTAGTTGTTATATTGGATTATTATTATTATTATTATTATTTTAATAATAAGAAAAAGAGAAGAAGAATTAGTCAAGAGGAGAAAGAGGAACAGAATGGGAGAATGGGAGAACGAGGAAATTGGAGAAAACGGTTACGAGAAGTTGCCGTCTGAAAGTCGATCGGAGATTCGAGCGGCCACCGATTTTAAGGTAAGGGTGGGGTTCAAATCGTATAACCGGGATTGTGATAGTTGGTATGTGGGATTGGGGTTCTACAATTTCTATCGCATACGTCGAAATTGCTGTGAATGAATTTGTGTATGTGTTGTTGTCAACTGATTGTCCTGCTGTTGTGTGTAGAAGTGAGGTTTGAACCTGTTAATGCTGGCTGTATCGATGAGTTATTATTGTTGAACTGTGTCGATTTATGTTGTTGATTATTGGGTAGAATGAAATTAGTGAAAAATCCCCAAAATTCTCTTTGAGATAAAAGTTAATTAAGTTAATGTTAATTTCTGAAAATATTAATTTTTGGATGTTTGAAATTGATACTTGGTATATGGTAGAGACCTATCAATGTAGAAATTGAAGTGATGAAATTGTGAAGTATCTCTTTTGATAAGAGTAGCGTATGAACAGTAGGGAATGAAATTAGACCCTTCCTTGCCCATGACTATTGTAGCGCAGGGAAATTATAAAAGTAATAAAGGAGATCCCTTTTCAATTTATAATTCCTGTAGTGAACGTCAAGTAATAAGTGTAGTCTCCATAGTACTTAATTGAATTGGCAAGATGCAAAGAAGTTAAGAAAAGTATACATGTATTAGGTATTGGAAAAGAAAATGGCATTTATTCACTTTTCCCTGTAGCTGTGCGGACCACTTCATGTAGTATGTAATAGAAAAATTATGAAAGGTGGAGTTGGAAAATATACTGCATAATCCTGTAGCAATTAAGTAGCAGTTCATTAGTTCCTATTATTATAAAAAAAAAAAAAGGCTTAAATAGTGTTTTCGTCCCTGTAAGTTAGCGTGTTTTTGGTTTTCGTCCCTATAATTTATTTTTCTTGGTTTTAGTCCCTATATTTCACATTCGCGTTCGTTTTAGTCCTTAAAACCAAAATCCGTAGGAAAATCTGTAGGAAAACCCGCAGAAAACCTTCGGATTTTCCTGCAGATTTTGGCTTTAGGGACTAAACAGCAAGCAAAAGTAAGATATAGGGACTAAAACAAAAAAAAAAAATTTACAGGAACGAAAACCAAAAACTCGCTAACTTACATGGACGAAAACACTATTTAAGCCAAAAAAAAATTAGATAAGCTAAGGGGCGTCCCACCCAGCTTGGCCTACCCCATTACGGTACGTGCATTTGTATGATTAGAGGTGCCGGCATTTGTTTTACTGAAGTTATGTATATATATCCTAATAAATTAGTTTTTCTTTGAAGTATAATAAATGTTATCATAAGGCAATATGATAGAAACAAGGATGAAATCATTAGCTACCTGCTTTTAGTAGCAGTAGGCTCGATAGCAGGTATTAATAGAAAAAAATAAAACAAGAAAAATATTTGGTAACAGGTTTCTTTTTAGCAGAACTAATATTTTGGTAACAGGTTGAATTTGATGACAGTGGGAAATTTTGTATCAGTAAACCAAGTGTTCACAGAATTAGTCCACTCACTTGTAGTAATAACAGAATATCAAAACAGTACCGATTCAGTCGAATAAGCAAAATTAAGCGAAAAAATTAGTTGTCAGGAATTTAACGAAAATTATCGAGGTAGTTCGTAATAATTAGTAGGCATTGTGGTTGATTTATTTTGTTGAAAAAAAATGCTGGAAGTTGAAAACAGTAGGAATTCTAGTCGCCCGGTAAAATTAAGCGGTATATTTAGTTGCTCGGAATCGAACCAAAATTTCCGAGGTAGTTCGTGTATACGAGTAGATACGTGAATTGTGTTTATTATGTTAAATTTAAGTTGAACGCGTGGAATTGCAGGTACAGTTGGATAAGTTGTATTGTCCCGATTTACGGGCGAATTATTTAAGTTGCAGGTCTTATGACCAATATGGTTTGAGTTGAGTTGTTGTTTAAGTTGTAGGTCGAATGACCAATGTTGGATTAAGTTGATGCATGTTTAAGTTGTTGTTTTCGTTGTCGTGAATTTATTGTTGAAGTTGAGGTTGCATGGCATACATTGCATTGTTTAAGTTGGCCTTGATGTCACCTGTTTAAGTTGGCCTTGATGCCATCCGATTAAGTTGAAAATGCCTCGATAACCTGGCATATGTTTAAGTTGGGAGTTTTACTCCGATGGTACCACATGCATTTGCATAGTTGAGTCGCATTTGAGTTGCATGTTGAAGTTGTTAATATTATTACGTTGTTGTTGATTGTTGGTGTTGTTGATATAAGTTGTTATTGTTGTGAGTTATTGTTGTTATAAATTGTTATTGCTGTAAGTTGTCGCTTGATACAGGTTGTTGTTATAAGTTGTTGTTGGTTATAAGTTGTGGTTACTCTTAAGTTGTTTACTAATAGTTGTTGTATGACTGTTGTATGAAGCGGTGAAATTGGTGTGATTCTAATCTAATATATTAATTATTATGCCTTTGATTATATTTTTCGATATCTCACCCCTTCTGTAATGATGTTACCTATTATGGGTAACTGAGCAGGTACTCAAGAATAGCTGTGAAGGTTGAAGTGATTATTATGAAGTCTTAGTCGCTGTTAGTTCAAGTTGGTGTCATGCTCTGATACGTAGCACTCGGGGGGAAATGTTTTGTTTATGTTGTTGTTCCTAATTGTTGTTATTACAATAATTCTTGAATAATTATAAATTGAAGTTTTGATCTAGTTGAATAAAGTGAATATGATTTATAAGTTGTGAAGGCCGAATGCTATGTATCTATTTTAAAAAGAAATACAGGTTTATGTTATTGGTTTTGTTGTTCAAGTTGAAAATGTGACATCTCATTTGTTTTATGTTGAAAATTTTGCACTCTGATTGTTATTAAACGTTGGGTAGGAAATGGGGTGTTACATGTTGTCCCAAAAGTAAAGGGAAGCTAGAAGCATGGAGGGGCAATATCCTGGTCCTACTTTTGACAGTTGGATGAGGTCGAAAATGCCCATAGTTTTCCAAACATCAGCTTTAACCTTCTCTATTTTCTTTAGCCAAGCTAGATAATCAGAGGGGTTTTTCGACAAAGGACAAGACCTAAAGATTCTAAAGTTGTTCATGTACTCTAAATTTATGACTTCCTCAGAAGGAGACCCTTGGCCGTCTACCTTGGATTTTTCGTCTATGATTTTCTCCTTATCGGTTTTAGGCCTAACCCCGTTAGCTATGGGTTTGTAACGGTGGTAAGCTGGAAATAATTCTCTCACTTTTACAGGATCTAGGGCTAAATCAGGTAAGGGTCCTAGAATTGCATGAGATTTACCAGAAATGAAAATAGGAATTAGTACCCGAGACTGGTAAATACGTTGTTTCTCCTCTTCATTTGGAGGCTCTGGTACATACTGTTGGTTCCCCACCACCTTTGGCCCAAGGATCTTATGGACAGGTGGTAAGTTTTTGGATTTTTTGGAATCTTTACTTGTGATTTGGGGAGCAGCGGAAGATGCCATGGTTGATTGCAGAAGAAAATGCAGAGAAATGAAGAAGAAGAAGTTGAAGAAAGTTCTTGCTTAAAGAAAAGAAACGTGAAAAGTGAAAAATAAATTTTTCCAACTTATTTATAGGAAGAAAATGGACTGAAGCGGTTGGCATAAGTTTCTTTTTCATTTAATGGAGAAGTAATGAAAAGATTGTGGGACACGTGGAAGTTATGAAGTGGATTGTTTCAGACGGTGGCAGTTAAGTTTTTGACCCATGATCCTCTAGGGACTAGGGTAGTGATGATGGAAGATCTTAAAAACGTGGGCTGAAGAGACGTTTGAGAAAAGTGCAATGATGACTTTAACATCACAAACCTCTAATCATATGAACAGTCACTGGTCGAATTATTGACGACGTCGAATTGCATTGGAAAAAAATGCTTTTCTCCCTTTGTCGAAAATGCATTTTCTGGGGGGCAATTTGTAGGTTGCTAATTTCGACGCCTAGATAATTGTTCAGAACAAATTTGGAAATCTGCCAGGGTATTTCGACAAGAATGTGTTTCTGATGGGAGAAAGCCAGTCGAAGGAAAATGTTACTTAAAGGAAAGCATTGGCAGATTTTTCTAAGTAATAGAAATACTTCGACAGAGGGGTGATAGGCCTCGTTCGATAGATGTTTGAAATTAAAACTTAGGAGAGAGTTTCATTTTGAAATATGACGCGTGGAATGCATCTAGTTGACGAATGCATGCAGATTGCCATTTGTCACCATTAGGAGAAATAGCTGTTATTGGTAGTTATTCCGATTGTATATAAATAGGGAGTCTTAGTGTTAGATTTGGAGGTGTGTTCAGAATTTGTACAAATCACTCAAGAAATACTCAAAGTAACCGTGAGAAAAGAAAGATTAGTTACTGAGAAAATGTACGTTTGAAAAACACCAGTTTTCATTCCTTGCATTTTAATAAAAGTTTTAAGTTCTTCATTTACAATTCCCTTTACATTTCTGTAATTTTCTTTCTTGCAAGTTATTTACATTTCGTCATTTATTTCAAGAAGCAAAGTTTTTATTACTTTTGTCGAAAAATACAAGTTGATGAAAACAATGATGAATTCAATAAACAAAAGGTTTTTTTAACACAAATTGTCAAGATTGTTAAAGCATATTGTCCTAGGATTTGTTTGATCGGTCCTGTAAGCAAACTAATTTTTCATAAATTAGGAGATCAGCAGTTGTTTACGAATTTTCCAAGCAAACAATGACTCTTTGAGTAGTGTTGAAAAACTCATAGTTCCATCCTAGATTGGTTATAGTTCCCTTGAAGCTTTGTTTCGTCAAAGACTTGGAAATTTCTTGTTGGTGTAAGTTCTCCAGTTGGTTAGAATCCCGTGTCAGCAGAACCTGTGAGTGGGTCAAAAATCTATAAAGGACTTAGGATGGATTGTGACTCCTGTATATCTATATCTTGACACACATTGGTTCTAATTCTCTACCTTATGTCAGGAAGAGAAGTAATCTACCAGCGGATGATGTTAAGGTTATAGTACTGTTTTGGAAGTTGGGCACTCTGAATGATAAGTATGATTTTCTACGGAGATTGTTATCTAACTAGTAATGCCTAAGAACCCTTGGTGTTCCACATTGTTTGAATTAAGTAGTGCAGTGGAAGTTGATGAATGGAAGAGTTTAAGAAACTTAATGGAATATTAGAGAGATAACTACTTGTTGGAATGAAGTAAAACAATTTCATGCCAAGCGTGTTATCTTATTGGAGTAGTACGAGAGAAGTGACGCATCAGGTGTAAGTACTCGTTGTTTATAGGATCAGGTCAAGTGAAGTTGATGGGATTATCAATAGATGGATTATAAAGTTTGTCACAATTGTTGATGGATTAATAAGAGAAGAGTATTCAATATTATGTGTAGTTAAGGAATCAATAAGTTACTTTATGAAGATTTAATTAGTATTGATTATTCGATCAGATTAAGATGTCGTGGTTATGGTTTTGATTAACTCAGTGTCAGAAGGGAAAGTTGGAGACTCTAAGAAGTTTCGAGAGTTCATGAAAGAAGGAATTTATCAGTGAAGACAAGATGGAAGATTGAGCATGACATAGGATTTAATGGAAGCAAAGTCATGTGGTGACCGAGGATGGAGATGTAAGGTGTTTCTTTGTCGAGTGGAGGAAATTCGGGGTCGAATTTCAATTTAGGGGGGAGTGTAATATCCCATATTCCCTTAAATGCTCAATTGATTGTCAATTGAGACCAACTGAGTTCCTATGTACTCTATTTCTTCTTATTTGGAACAATTTAAACTCTTAAGTGCTCTAAAAGTTGTTAGTTAGGACCAATAGAGTAACCAGTGGGTTCATAAGAGATCAATTATTATTAAAAGAGATTGACCTTTATTAATAAGTACAAGAGGAAGATTTTTCGTAACATCAATAATTGGTCAATCGGTACTAGAAGACAAAATATCAAGTGAGACATTTGTCTCTCATTACTTAATATTATGTATTCTATTTAAGATATAATATATATATTTTGTGTGGTGGTAAGTGAAAAGGAAGAGATAAGAATAAGAAGAAATGTAGATAAGGAAGAAAAAGAGAGTTATCAGTAAAGAGAAAAAGAGATAAAAAGGAAAATAGAAAGAAAAGAAAGAAAGAAAGAGGAAGAAGAAGAAGAAGAAGAATGAATGTATGCTTTATGAACTGGAAGTTATGTTGTTGTTGTACTATTTGCATTATGATGTTGTTGTTGTCTCCTTTGATTTCATGTGTGTTGTTCTTGGATGTTACCTAAAAATTCCTTGTTTTGGTGTGGGTTTATGATGGTTAATATATTAGAATGGTTTGATATGATTAAAATTGGAAAATGGAGTGTTTAGAAGATGAATTTGTGAAGAAAAAGAGTGAACTTATCTATTGCTTCTGGGTATATTTGTCAAGCAATCGATTGTTTCATGATTATGTAAAGAAGAAATGAAATTTTCATCATGTCAATCGATTGGCATGAAAGACCAATCGATTGGTCCTATCCATTTTGTGAAAAATACTTAATAGAAGATTAATGCAATCGATTGGTTCAACCTTATTTTGCCTAAAACCACTTATTCCATGTTTTTAAACCATCTTGGATACATTATAACTTGTAGCATGGTGTGTAGGCATTAAATTAACATTAATCAGTTGAATTGTATGAGCTTGGGTGTGTTTTATCCTAGAATCTCGATTAGGCTAAAATGATTGGTTAATGAGATATGTAATTTGTGATGATGAACGAACAAATGTGTTAAAAAGCTAAGTAGAAGACTATGATATAGAAAGATGTCTCTATGACATATTCCAATGAATCTTTTTCCCTTGAGTCCGGTGAACCCCCACCATAGGAGTATAACTCCACTAATGACTTAGAAAGATAACTTAGGTGTGAAATTAATTAAGTGGTGATGCTTGGACGCAAAGGTACCTCGGTGTGTATCGCGAACAAGTAGTGGTTTATTAACGAATCAATATGAATTTTTTGGAACACGTGGATATGTGAATGGGTGAAGATGAACACCTAGTATTTGATGAACACCATGAGAATTGATTTTCTATTTAGTGAGGAACCTTGGCTCGAAAGTCCTATTTAGTGTGAAGCTTTGCTCCGAAAGTCCTACTGTTATTGAAACCTAATCACATATTCGGATGTGAATTGTGCATATGCCGCTTCAAAGGCTTAGGAAAAGCGATAAGTGGGGGATGTGACACCAATGATTCGTGCCTCAATTGGGTTTGAGTCCCAACTATGGCGGACATTGGGGAAATATGGACACCTAAGTGGGTTAGAGTCCCATACGATGAAAGATACTCCAGGTGGGTTTGACTCCCATACGAGTGACGACCGCTTGAACTGGGTTTGAGTCCTATAGAGGACCCGAAATCCACTGTAAAATTTGAATCACACGAGCCTGGTCTAGACGTAGGTCCGTTCGGGGATTGATGTTTCGTGAATCTGAATAGTGATTGTTTGAGTTATGAGAACTCAGTGAGATGTTTTCATACATTGCGAATATCCCTTAAACACTTAAGTCTTAGTTATCTTGTGTGAATGATACACAAGTAACGAGAGGAAGACTTGAGTTAGGATTCCATTAGAAAACTCTATAGAGCCGAGTGGACTAATAGGATATGGAAACTCAATGAGGTTATTATCTCATCCAAATATTGTTGTTATTTTTTAGGTAATTCCTTGCAAGTTGTATTCAAGAGTAGTTGCTATATGGTGTTTCGAAGGTTTCTGTCTGCTGTGATCTTCCGCTGTGGATTGTGTGCAATGAAGAGATTGTACATAGATCTTGTTTTTATTTTATTTTATTTAGACACTATTGTATAACATGTGTCGTATATGTATTTAGTTGGATATGTGTATGTAATGATGTCATTAGGCTCTTATGTTGTGTCTGTACCAAAAGTTAACACTTGTATGATATTATTTTAGATATATATATATATATATATATATATATATATATATATATATATATATATATATATATATATATATATAATAGTCAAATTTTAGGCTTTTAATGTTATGAAAATATTTGTCTTTTCTCTTTTTTTTTTATTTTTATTTTTATATGAAAATCAATTTCATATACTTTACCTTTGTATTATGTTTTTCTTAATTATGTTCTATGCTTTTTTTTTTTGTAAATTTATATTTTACTGATGTGATTTTAGTGTTATTTCTTTCATATTTTATATTTATTTTCTTTAATATTCCAAGTTGTAAGGACTAATTTTTTGCTAACTATGTAAAAGATATGAAATGATATTTTTTAAATACTATAAAAATGATTATTTTAGAAATATTATATTTAAAAATAAGAATTGTTAATTTACTTTAACGTTTTATGAATCTCAATATACAAATGATAATGCATATTAAGAAGTTGAAGATATGTACATTATGATGATCAATATGAAGTTGATATCGATAATCAACTTTACGGTAAACATTTGTTATTTATTAGAAGCTTGTTATGTTCTTTTATAGATACACACTTTTTCAATTTTAGTAGTTTGTTAAGTTCTTTTCTAAATTCAAAATTTTGTATTATTATTTTTTTAATTTAGATAAAAAAACTATTTAAAATATGGGTAAATTTTTTTAAATAGATTTGATTAAAAATTACATAGAATACCATTATATATAAAATCATTTTTAGTTATTACCATTATATTTTACATTCATTATATTTATTTAAAAAATTAATTAACATTTATTTTTTTAAATTGCTTTCTAAATCATTACTAATTTAACTTTTTAGTTATTACCAATGTAATTTTTATTCAATCTTTTTTATTTATTTTAATTTTAACTAATATTTATTTTTATAAATTAAATTTTAAATTATTACTAATTTTATTATATTATTTATAATTATTTTCTTTCACTAACTTTTTTTAACTTAAAAATTCTAACTACTTTTTTTTTCAACTAGCCACTTTCTTTCACTAAATTTTTTTAGCTTAAAAATTCTATTCTAACTATAACACCCCGTATAATATACATCTAGAATAATATCATACAAGAGTTAATTGTTGGTACTGACACAATATAAGAGCCCAATGACATTATTATATACACGTGTCAAAACTAAAATACATCTATGGCATATGTTATACAATAGTTCCTAAAACTAAAAACTAAGATCTATGGGCAATCTCTTTATTGCACACAATCCACAGTGGAAGATCACAACGATCAGAGTCATTCAAAACATCATCACACAGCTCCTCTTGTATATAACCTGCAAACAATACCTGAAAAGCAACAACAAGATTGGGGTGAGATATATAATAATATCAGTGAGTTCTTATATCCTATGAGTTCACTCGGCTCTACAGGGTTTCTAATCGATTTCTATAACTTAAGTCCTCTAAAGAGAATAGAGATTAAAGCAACTAAAGGATTATCACATTGTATGGAAATATGTACACTTGAGTTCATAAACTCAAAACAATCATTATTCGGAAACCATACTAAGGCATCGTTCCCAGGCCAACCCTATGTCTAGGATTCTCGACATGGGTCAGGGATCCTTGTATCATGCTTCGACTTTCTTGTGAATTTCGGATTCTTCCATGGGACTCGTGCCCACTTCACGAATCGTCGCTCCTTATGGTGCTCAACACCCATTTCGAGCCTTATTCCTCATATGAGACTTTAACCCACTTTGAAGTCCACGTTTTCTATGAGACTCTAACCCATTTGGTTGCACTGTGAGACTCTAACCCATTAAGTCAAACATGAGAAACAATAATGCGTATATCTCAATTCTTACTTTTCATAAGCATCGAACTTTAGGACGGGGGTTGTTTTCGAATACATGACTAGTTCATCAATCGCGACATGATTGTACTCGTCTATCACTAGGTGATCTTACTCACCAGTTCTCATAAAAACAAATCATGTTTAATGCAAAGCATATTAGTCCGTGACTAAGCTACCATTCTAGCGACTACTCGTCCACGGTACACACCGAGATACCTTCGCATTCGAATATCGCCATCTAAGTCATTTGTCATAACCTAAGTTATATTTTTAGTTTATTCACCTAGTTATACTTCTAGATTTCCTCACTCATCATTAGAATTTTAATCATGTCATGATCATACAACAACAACACAAAACCCTAGATTTCCTCACCCATGGATTCTCCCCCCTCAAAAACTAAATCTTATCTAAGAACTCACCTTATCACAAGGAGATGATGAATAAAATGAGATGAAATGATGATGATGATGAAATGATGGTCATGAGTTTCCATGGGTCTTCTTCTTGTTTCTTCCTAAGCTCTTTTGTTCCTCTTTCTCTCTTTCTCTTCTTCTCCTCTCTTCTTTTCTTTTCCCATTTTTCTTTTGTTTCTTATCCACCACATATATACATATATAACATAATATAATGCGTGGTTAGGAATAATTAGAAGGAAATATCATCTTATGATATTTCTTACTACTAGACCAATTATTGATGTTACCAAAATGCTCATTCTTGTACTCATTAATAAGGACCCGTTTCTTTTAATAATAATTGGCTGAGGTTGGGTGATGACAATAAAGCCTATTATCATGCAGCCATTAAAACTAAGCATCATAACAAGAACATGTTTATTCTTCAAATGGAAGATGGTGTTACTGTTACTGATCAGCAGGTTATTAAGCCTGAAGTTATGGAGTTTTATAAGAACCTCATGGGTAAAGCTGCAAACTCTTTAAAGCATGTTGATATTGAAGCCATGATGGGAGGGAACCAATTTACTAGAGAACAAGGAGAGTTCTTAACTACTAAAGTTACAGATGAGGAGATTCTGAAAGCTTTGAAGGGGATAGGTGACATGAAAGCTCCAGGCATTGATGGATATGGAGCCAAGTTCTTCAAGGCCAGTTGGCATATTATCAAGAAAGATGTTGTGGCAGCTATCCAAGATTTCTTTAAGAAAGGGAGGATGTATAAATTTTTTAATAGTTTATTGTTACCCTCATCCCTAAGAATGAAAATGCCAAGAATGTAAAGGATTATAGGCCTATAGCTGGGTGCACTACTTTTTATAAAATAAAATCCAAAATTCTGACCAATAGATTGGGTAAAATTCTGCAGACTGTCATTCATCAAAGCCAGGCAGCTTTTGTTCCTGGTAAAGTTATCCATAATCACATTCTCCTAGCTTTTGAGTTGATGAAGGGATATTCTAGGAAGGGGGACCCCCAGATGTATGATGCAGCTAGACCTCCAAAAAGCTTATGACATGGTGGATTGGAAAGCCCTTGAGTGTATTTTGCAAGAGACAGGCTTACCTAACACATTTGTTGGTTGTTGGTTGGATCATGACTGTTACCACAACAATTAGCTATAGGTTTAACATTAATGGAGAATATTTTAATGTTTTGCAGGCTTATAAAGGTTAGACAAGGGGACTCAATATCCCCTTTGCTGTTTGTAATTATGATGGAGTATATGAACAGAATTATGGTCAGGATGCAGCAGAACCCAAATTTCAATCATCACAGTAAGTGTGAGAAGCTTGACTTAACTCATTTATAATTTGCAGATGATGTTCTTCTGTTCAGCAGAGGTGATCCTAAATATGTTGAATTGATCCTTGGAGATTTTAAAATTTTCTCGGATTCAATAGGTCTTAACATTAATCCTAGTAAATGTAAGATCTTCTGTGGTGGAATGGATGCTATTAATATTCAAGTTGTGAAGCTTATTTCTGGTTTTGAGGAGGGCCATCTTCCTGTGAGATACTTAGGGGTTCCCCTTGCTTGTAAAAAGCTCAGTCTGAACCACTATTTACCTTTGGTGTAAAAGATTGTTGGCAGGATGAATCATTGGTCTTCAAAGTTGTTGAGTATCACAGGTAGGTTCCAGCTTGTTAAGAGCATCTCTTTCGCTATATCTCGATATTGGATGAGTTGCTTTCCTATTCCAAAAATGGTCATTCACAAGATAGAGTTATTGTGCAAAACTTTCATTTGGTCTGGCCAAACTGATAGGAGCAGAAAAAGCCCTGTGACTTGGACAAAGGTTTGTAGCCCTATCATTCAAGGTGGGCTAAATATGATAAATATGGATATTTGGAACACTGTGATCCTGCTGAAGTGTTTATGGAATATTTGTATGAAGGTTGATAACTTGTGGGTTAAGTGGGTGCATGCCTGCTACTTAAAGGGAGAAGATGTGATGAATGCCACAGTAAGAAATACTAGTTCCTGGATCCTGAAGCATATCATGAGCAGAAGATGTATTGTGAACCAGATCCAATAAAGTTAGGATGACATGATGATGAAAAATAAATTTTCTATGAGAAAGATCTATTTGCAATTGGTGGATGATCAATGCAGAACCAATTGGAGTCATTTGATCAAACATAATAATGCTAGGTCGCGTGCAGTGCTGTTCTGTTGGCTGGCTTGTCATGGCCGTTTGGCAACTAAAGCAAGGTTAATGAAAATGGGTTTGCTGCAGGATTGTGTGTGCAAGATTTGTGGTATGGCTGAAGAGAATAAAAACCATATGCTATTTGAATGTAGAGCCTTGAAGGATGTTTAGAAAGAAGTGTTAATGTGGCTAGGTATTGATCATCATCCGTAGAGCTGGAAGGATGAGTTTGGTTGGATCTTGAGACAAACTAGAGGTAAAGGGAGACATGCTGGCATTATCAAAATGGCTGATGGTGAGACAACTTATAGAGTTTGGCGTTACTGTAATGCTGTGATTTTTGATGACAATAGAGATATTACAAAAGTGACTAAAGATATCATAGATAGCATAGTGTATAGAGGGTGGAGTAAGCCTAAATATAGGACTCTTATAACTAAGTTCTTAATGTAAGGGTTTGGATTTTGGTGTTTTGTTGCTTTGGTTGTTGGGCTGGATCCGAGCGATCATTCTTGACTTTTTGAAATATATATTCTTTTATTAAAAACAAAAATAAATAATAATTGATCTTTTATGAATCAACTGGTTACTCTATTGATCTCAACTAACAAAATTATTGTGTCTAATATATTGAATTGAGCAACAAAATATGGATAAAAAACTTTGAATAGTGTTCTGGACTGGGTCGAGGCTGCCCAACAGTCGAGCAGGCCCAACCCATATAGCATGGGGAGGCCCACTAAGACCTCTCCGCGGGGCACTTGACAGCTGCAAGCATACCAACGTTCCCCGAGCACTTTACAGTGTCGGGCACTTGGGACAACAGGGCAGGAGGACCTCGCACCCCGGGGGGATAAGTACATCCCCGACATATCAGCTTCTCCCCGCGAGAATGCCACATACCACTCCTCGGCAGACATGGTCCCTTCCCGCGAGGACATGTCCGTCGTACGGCTTGTTGGTCCTCGACACAGAAGACTCCTCCCCCGCGAGGAGTGTCTAACGGTCCGTACCACGTGGACACGTTCCAAGTAACCTCCCACTTCCGCAGGATTCGGTCTGCCCTAATCCCGAAAATCTAGGAACGGTTACCCCAGGGCGAAGACCACGTGCTGGTCTTCACTATGCCACGTAAGCCCTGGCAGTTACTTGGATTGGGCCTGACAATCCAGCCCAACGCAAGTAACCGTTGGCCCCGCGCTGGGGGCTCTTTATAAATACTCTCTCACTTGAGAGGGTCAGGTTAAGTCACTTTTTCACTCTTTGTATTTTCTGTTACTCTGTGCACTCCCTAACTTGAGCGTCGGAGTACCTTGCAGGTACACCCCCCGCCGTACTTCAACCTCACCGGAGCCGAAGCTCAACGGACGTCGTTGGCCATCTGTAATTGTCTGATCCAGGTACGATCAGTGGCGCCGTCTGTGGGAATTTTATAAGCTTCCCCGTTTTCTCCTCGATAAACCAAAGCTTCCTCTATTCATCACCAACATGGCCAATCCGACCGTCAACCAGGCTCTGGACACCGTGCTCGCGCAACTGGAGAACGGGAATCACCGTGAGGACGCCGTCATTCTCCATGGCGACGAAGGCGACATCCGGGACGGGCGGACCGCCTCCCCGGACTCACAGGATGCGACTATCAACGTCGTCCGCACAGACGACCAGCAAACCCCTCTCCAGCCAGTGGCTCCGCCGCCCAACGCGGACCCAAGTACCGTGGCCCTATTTGCGTTGATCAACCAGACCAATCAGCTGATCGCGCAGCAGAACACCAGAATTGAAGCCTTGGAGCATGGACGTGCACGACGATCTTCCCCGCGAAGACATCGTCGCCCCCAGTCACCTCGCCTCTCTCCTTCCCCGCGAAGGACCCCTTCCGAAGATTCCCGGACACCGTCGCCCGTACGCCATGGTCGTCGACCGCGTCTCGAGCGCCCCCAGCCGGGAGTCGCCCAGAAACGCCCTCGTTCCCCTCCCCAGAAGGAACCCAGGGCCTCCGCCACCTCCAAGAAGTCCAAGCAGACCGAAGAGAGACCAAAGAACTGGTCGAGGAACTCTCCTCCACGGCACCATCGATCACCTTCGAGATCCCCGGCTGATAGCGACGACGAGGACCAAAGGACCCCCTTGTCGTGGGAAATCATGGACGCCCCGATCCCTCCAGGCATGGAGAAACCTCCACACTTGGGGACCTATGACGGGCTGACCGACCCCGACGATCACGTGGAGAATTTCAAAGCGATGCTCGACTTTCGAAACGTCAGGGGAGCCATCAGGTGCCGGCTGTTCCCCACTACCTTACGGAAGGGAGCCATGACGTGGTACAAGGGCCTGGAACCTGGTTCGATCACGTCGTGGAAGCAGCTGAAGCAACGCTTCACCAAACACTTCACCGCATCTCGTCGACACCCCAAGACAGAGGCTGCCCTAGAGAAAATCTTCCAAGGAAGGAACGAATCCCTCCGAAATTACATTGAGAGGTTTAACAAGGAAGCCGTCGAGGTCCACACGACCGACGACATGAAGAAATACTTAATTATTCACGGACTACGCGCCGGGTCGGACTTTGCCAAATCCACCGGCCTCCGAAGACCCAGGCGTCTCGAAGACCTTCTCGCGCGAGCCCAGAAGTACATCGAACTCGAAGAGACGGAAGCAGCCCAGATCGCTCTTGAGACAAGACGCAGAGAAGGCCCCCGCGGCCACAAAGACGATGACGCTTCTCCCCGACGGGGAGGAGAAAAGAAGAAAGAAAACCGCAATCGAGATCCCCGGGAACAGCGCGGGCCAGCTGGCCGATTCACGGAGTACACGCCGCTAAACACTACCCGGTCTCGGATCCTCTCGGACTGCCAGAATTCCGAGTTTGTGAAAGGAGGAGTTCGCTTCCCGAAGCCTGCGGCTCCCAAACCAAACGTTGACAAATCTAAGTACTGCAGGTTCCACAGAAGCCACGGGCATGTCACCGAGGATTGCATCCACCTCAAGGATGCCATTGAGATTCTCATCAAAGAAGGGCACTTGAAGAAATATGCCCAGCAGAATGGTCCTCCTCGTACCAGCTCGAAGGAATCGCAGAACGTCGAGGAGACAACACCTCCTCCCGCCGACAGCCAGCTTCAGGTCGCCCTCAGCGTCACTCGGCCCGAGGACTTCTTCGTCCCCCCAATCATCGAGGGCGAAGAGGCAATCCGCAACATGTGGGCGACCTTCCCCGACGAAGGCCCCGTCACGGCCCGTAGTACCTGGGAAGGCTTCCCCAAAGCAATGGTCATCTCCGGAGGAGACCCCGGGAAAATATCGGTAGGGTCGATCAAACGAAAGTTTGACGAACTGGAATCCGCGACATCGTCAAAGGCGACCACCCTCGAGAAAGTGCGCGGAAACTCCAACCCCATCACCTTCTACCTCGAAGAACTGCCCGGGGGAGCACCAAACGCCGCTATTCCCCTCCTGGTCAGGGCCCAAATGGCGAACTTTGACGTCCGAAGAATCCTAGTCGACCAGGGGAGCTCGGTCGACATCATGTATTCTCATCTGTTCGGAACCCTTCAGCTAGACGAGAGGCATTTGACCCCATACGTCGGGTCCGACCTACAGGGGTTTAATGGATCCACCACCAGACCATGGGGTTACGTGGAGCTGATGGTTACGTTCGGGGCCGAAGACACGGCCCGACAGGTAAAGATCCGTTTCCTGGTGGTGGAATGCCCATCCCTCTACAACTGCATCCTCGGAAGAACCACCCTTGCTGAACTCACGGCGGTCCCGTCAACGGTCCATCTCAAAATGAAGTACTACACGAGGAGAGGACGGGTAGTGACGATGCACGGGGACATTGACGCGGCTAGGAGATGCTTCGATGCCGTCGTCAAGGGCCTAAGTTCCATTGGTCCCAAACCTAAGGCCGTGGCCAAACCACCCCAAGACGTCGGACAGATACCTCTCCCGCGCGTCAATGCGGTCGACCTCGACAGCAGGTTCTCCGGCGAGCCCAATGAAGACAGAATCGAAGACCACGACCACCGGGCGGAAAACAACGGGCAACCTCTCCACCCAATATGCCCCATCCCAGATGGAGAGTTCGAGCTTGTGGCCGTCGGGAGCAGTCCAGATCGCAACGTGAAGATCGGCACCAGTATCCCCGACCTAGCCAAAGAGCAGCTTAAAGCATGTCTGAGGGAGAACGCTGACCTCTTCGCGTGGAGTGCATCCGAGATGCCTGGCCTCGACCCCGAGGTAGCTTGCCATCAGCTCGCAGTAGATCCGGCCGCTAGGGCCGTAGCACAGCGTAGGCGCAAGCAGTCTCCCGAGAAAGCGGAGGCTGCTGAGAAAGCTGTAAAAGACCTCCTAGAGGCAAATTTTATTTCGGAAGCCAAATACACGACATGGCTGTCCAACGTTGTACTTGTTAAGAAAAATAATGGAAAATGGAGAATGTGCGTTGATTATACTGATCTTAACCGGGCTTGCCCGAAAGACTGTTACCCCTTGCCTAACATCGACCAACTGGTCGACAATTCTGCAGGTTACAAACTACTGTCTTTCATGGACGCCTATTCAGGATACAACCAAATTCCCATGGACAAGGTCGACAAGCAACACACGGCCTTCATGACCGCGTCGGGCAACTACTACTACAATGTAATGCCTTTCGGTCTGAAGAATGCCGGTGCGACCTACCAGCGGATGATGAACAAGGTCTTTCGAACTGAAATAGGAGACATGCTCGAAGTCTACATGGACGACATGATCGTCAAGTCCGCAGAAGAGGTCGACCACGCCGCGCACCTCAAGAAGGTGTTCGATACGGCGAGAAGATGCCGTATGAGGTTTAATCCCGACAAATGCACCTTCGGTGTCCGGGCAGGAAAGTTCCTCGGATTTTACCTCACGGAACGAGGAATCGAGGCAAACCCCGACAAGTGCAGAGCCTTTTCCGAGCTCCCTACTCCGGGCTCGAAGAAGTCAATACAATCATTGAACGAAATGCTCACCGCCCTTTCCCGTTTCGTCACCAAATCCGCACAGTACGCACTCCCCTTTTTCAAACTCCTCCGGCAAAAAGCAGAGTTTGAGTGGAGCGAGGAATGCGAACAAGCGCTCGCACATTTGAAGCAAGTCCTATCGCAACCACCGGTCCTCTCGCGACCCGAGAACGGGGAAACACTCTTCTTGTATCTTGCGATCACGAGCGAAGCGGTCAGCGCCGTCCTCATTCGGGAAACACCAGACGGACAGAAGCCAGTTTACTTCACGAGCAAAGCCCTCCAAGGCCCCGAGCTCCGGTACCAACAGATCGAGAAAGTCACACTAGGCCTCATCACCGCGGCCAGAAGACTCCGCCACTACTTCCTTGCCCATACCGTCGTCGTGAGGACCAACCAGCCGATCAGGCAACTCCTCGGACGACCAGATATGGCGGGGAGGATGCTCAGGTGGTCGCTCGAGCTGGCCGAATTCGACATCCAATACGAAGGGAGGAAAGCCTTGAAGGCACAAGTACTGGCCGACTTCGTAGCGGAGATGACCGTCCCAGAACCCTCAGCCAACGGGTCGCAGAAATGGACAATATATGTCGACGGAGCATCCAGCCCGAAAGGAAGCGGAGCGGGAATCATCCTCGAAAACGAGGAAGGCATCCTCATCGAGGTGTCCCTCGAACTGGCTTTCCCGACTTCGAATAACCAAGCCGAATACGAGGCCCTCCTTGCGGGACTCAGGCTGGCTGAGGACCTTGGCGCCAAGGAGGTCAAGCTGTTCACCGATTCCCAGCTCGTAGCCTCGCAAGTCCGAGGAGAGTACCAAGCCAAGAACGACAGTCTCATAGAATACTTGGCCTTGGTAAAGGAGAAGATGAAGAAGTTCACCTCGGCAGAAGTGACTCACATTCCCCGGGAGCATAATGCCCGGGCAGACGTCCTGTCGAAATTAGCAAGCACGAAAAAGAAAGGCAGAAACAAGTCCGTCATACAAGAGGTCCTTTCCCACCCGAGCGTCGGTAAACCTGGTATGGTTTCGAATATCAACGCCATCGGGGACAGCGGCTGCTGGATGACCCCGGTATACGAATACCTCACGACGGGCATGCTCGTACACTATAGTCGAGGATAAGCTATACCGGCGAGGATTCTCTATTCCCCTCCTCAGATGTATCGAAGATACCAAGGTCCCCGGCATACTCCAGGAGATCCACGAGGGAATCAATGCGCAACACCTAGGCGGACGATCGCTAGCTCGGAAAGCACTCCGGGCAGGATATTACTGGCCGACCATGCAACAAGACGCCAAGGAGCACGTCAAGAAGTGCGATAAATGCCAGCGGCACGGGGACATGCACCTCGCTCCCCCTAGCGAACTCACGACGCTATCCTCCCCGTGGCCGTTCGCATGGTGGGGGATGGATATCCTCGGGCCTTTCGTCCAGGGGTCGTATCAAAACAAATACCTCATCGTCGGGGTAGATTACTTCACAAAGTGGATTGAAGCAGAAGCATTGGCCAAAATCACTGCTTTCAACATACTTCGTTTCTACAAAAGAAATATCCTCGCCCGGTTCGGAGTGCCTCAAGCCATCGTCACAGACAACGGAACCCAGTTCACCGACAGGAACTTCCAAGACTTCGTCACAAAACTAGGCACGAAGCAGCACTTCACGTCGGTCGAGCACCCTCAAACGAACGGGCAGGCTGAGGCCGCGAACAGAGTGATCCTTCGAGGATTAAGAAGACGACTGGGCGACGCCAAACAACGGTGGGTCGAAGAGCTACACAGCGTTCTCTGGGCCTACCGAACAACCCCACACTCCACGACCGGGGAGACCCCCTTCCGTTTGACTTATGGAACGGAGGCAGTGATCCCCGTGGAGATCAGAGAACCCTCGAGGAGGACGGAAGCCCCCCTCGACGGGAACACGAACGACGAAGCCTTGAGGGAAGAACTCGACTTCGTGGAGGAAACACGCTCGGGCGCTTCCCTCCGAGAGGCGTCACTTAAACAAAAAATAACACTGCGTTATAATGACAGGGTCATTAAACGTGATTTTCAGGTGGGCACCCTCGTCCTACGAAGGAACCAGAAAGACTCGCGAGAAGGCAAACTCGCCGCGAACTGGGAGGGCCCGTACCGCGTCCGCGCGAAAACGGGGACAGAAGCCTATTTCCTCGAAAATCTGCACGGGGAAGAACTTGCTCGACCATGGAACGCTGAAAAGCTAAAACAATATTACAGTTAAACACTGCCCGCGGATGACTAGCACCGCGATACGGGGACGCGCTGGGGTACAAGCGTGACACCCCTATAAGAACATGATGATCAGAGACCGCGTTGTGTGTGCGCGAGGACATTTGATCCGGCGGGGATACCTCGATCGAGGCCCACCGTCGTCGTGCCAACCGGGCATAACACCCAGCTCGCGATGGGAAGTTCATGCCACGAGACTAGGACCTCGACCGAGCTCTTAGCCTCGTTGAAGGTCGGAGTACTCCTCCGGCCGCCCGACCAGCTCTCCACGCGGCCAGGGACGATCAAGGTCGAGCAAACCCCGAAGCCTAATTACTCGGGCAAAAGTAAAGTATAAAACAATAAAGTATAACAAACACCACGTCACACACAGAAAATTAACAGACATTATAAAGTACGAATAGCGGGCAAAACACTTGGTCCAAAAAGTTACAAATATAAGCCCACAGGCCGGGCGAAAATAACCATTGTGCAAAAAGTACATCAGCTAAGCCCACAAGCCGGGCGAAACAAAACGGCTCGCAGGCCGACCAAAACAAAGATAAAAACCTACTCAGCTGCGGTCCCGTCGGGCTCCTCGTGCGCATGAATGTCGTTCTCCCGCAGAGGATACACGATCTGGCCATCCACCACCTCGGCGTCGGGGTCGATCCCTTCGACGACAAGGTCGGGGTTGAGAACCCGAAGCTGCGCCACGGCACTGCGGAAACCTATACCCGCGGTTTCGATAGAATCATCCTCGGACACTTGGAGATCCTGCTCAAGCTTCCGAAGCTGCGCCACAAACGTCGCACGAGTGGTCAGGAGTTTGTCCTCCTCAGTCTCCCCTTCGGCTGGCCGCACCGCATCTTCCAGCTCGGCAATTCTTACCTTAAGCCGCTTCTCCTCCAATTCCAGCTCAGCGATTCGGGCAAGGTGGCTCTTCTTTGTCTCCTCGGCGTCCTTAAGCTTGGCCTCGACCAATTCCTGCTGCTTGCCTTGCTCTTTGTTCAGATCTCGGCACTCTTTTAGCTCCTTGCGCATGCCGAGCATCTCAGCGCCCAAGGTATCCAGTGCCTCCTGCAGGCGGGCCAGTTCAGCAGCAGGGCGGGTCTCGTCATTTAGAATGAGGGCAGTCGAGCAGATACACATGATGGCCGACAGGTCCTCAAAAAGCATCTTCCTCCTCACTTCAGGTGCGGTCCCCAGCACGGTTTGGATCTCGGAGGGAAGGGAGCGAGGATAAGTGACCTCGGAGAAGAAGTGAGGTTTTTGATGGCAGGGGGGAAGGTCAAAGCCGGAAGGAACCGGGGGACTATCTTCACCACCCAGGTCGACGACCTCCGCAACGCGCTGCCTCTTCGGAGTCCCTTGGGTAGCCGGGGATTGGCTTCCCGCAGGAGTTGTGCGGTCACCCTTGATCCCCGATACAGAGGCAGCAGGCTGGGACAGAGTGGATCCGTCGAGGGCAGCGGCCGTGGAAACACCCTCGTGCGGGGCCCCGGAGGGAGCAACTTCCTGATCTTTGGAGCGCGACGCTTCTTCCCGGGCCTGCGCTTCCCGGGCCCTCTTCGCTTTCAGTTTCTTCAACCTCTCCTCGGCTCCGGCCATTGTTCCTGCAAAAGAAAGCGATTAGTAAAGCGAGAAACACAGATACGAGGAAGAAATAAAACCAGGGCGTTTCACCACCTAACAATTCGATGGCCTCCTCGTCGGAGAAGGTCTCGAGCAGAACGCGGGTGTTTATCAGGCGACGTTCTTTCTTCACCTGCCCATCTGCACCTGTTATAGGCTGGCCGTCCAGCGTCTCATGTCGAGCCTCTGAAAAGCTGTCGACGAAAGCTACAATTTTATCGTAGGCTTCCCGCTCGTAGGCCTCCATCTGAACGGGTTTCGTTTTATACTTGTCAACTCCCTTCTTAAAGTGTTCCTCCGTCCAGTACAGAGGAAACTTCGGCACCAGCACCTCCTCGGAACGGCCGTCGACCTCGCGGGTGACTTTCCGGTACAATGAATATACCGCCTCAAGGGTGACCGGCTTCACATAGAAATAGCGGAACTTGAAATCCCGGATGGAATCCAAGTAAGTGTGGAACAACGCCTTGCTCTGCTTGAAGGACACCCAGCCGTGTCGGCCTCCGACCGACGACCGTTGGAGGTGGAATATGCGGAAGAAAAGGCGAACGGTCGGCACGATCTCCAAATATTTGCATACGAGCTCGAAAGCCCGGATGAAGGCCAGCGAGTTCGGATGAATCTGCGAAGGGGCCAACTTCAACCAGTCAAAGATCCCTTCCTGTAAATCCGTGAAAGGCAGCCTCCACCCCGCCTTCTCGAACATAAACTCGTATAAGGGGACTCGCATTCCCCGGTAAGGGGAGCATATCCGGTGGTGCTCCTCGGGACGAAAAACCTTCCAGGATTGGCCACTTCCGATTAGTCGGTGCTCGACGGTGCAAAAAGCATCGTCCACATCGGGGTACACGAAGATGGACGACATCTCCAGGGCTTCGTTACAGACCCAATCTTCGAGCGGCCTCTCTTGCGGAAAGGCCATGTGAGCCATGGGGGACTCGGGCTGGTCGTCGTCGTTTTCCTCGAAATATCCTACCGCCACCTCCGCAGCCAAATCGTCCATTTACCTGAAAAGCAGAAGGAAACGGTGAATTCGATTGGTCGTATCAAATTCACCCCTCCACCGTTGTTCAAGCGAACGGGCGAGGAAGGGGCAAGGCTTTCTAAACTCCCCGACGCGATCGGCCGAGGATCAACTTGCCCACCGGGGAACTCATCGTCTCCCCGGAAGGTTCTTCCCCGTGTCCCCGCGGCACTAACAAATACACTGATTATCAAGGACCCCGAGACATTCAACGGATCCCCGACGTGTTCGTCCCTGATCTCCGAGATATTCATCAAAAGCGAGCAAGAATCTTCGCACTCTCCCTCTCCACAACTAAAGATTCCCGCCGTAATCGCCGGGAATCCCTTCGTTTCTCATGGGAATGTCATCAATTCACCAAGGAAACGTCTTACACTAGTTAAAATCAAAGAAAAACGCAAAATAAAGGTCTGGTTTGAAGCAAATACCTGGTAAGCGGCGGTGTAGGGTTCCGGCACAGAGGTTTCCGGCTCTGGTACGGCGGCGAACGGCGGTCCTAGCGGAGGAAATGCTTCCGGCAGAGAGTGCCCGACGATTGACGGCGGCGAGCTACGACGGAAGAGGTTAGAGAGAGAAGGAGAGAGTTTCTTGAGAAAGAAGCGGAAAAGTGAAGAATGAGCAAGGGGAGCGGCTTTTATAGGCAATTATCGCGAGACCCGAGGGGCGTAGGGCACTCGAGTGCGCTACCCTAGCCAGCCGCCCTAGCCCCCCTAGGTAATGATGGCAGGCGACACGTGGCACGCATGCAGTCACCCGTCTCCCCACGCGTATCGTTTCGGTTTCCCCAGCGCTTCGAATCCGAAACCCTTCATCTCCCCGACCATACGACCGGACACATCTGTCCGACGCCCGGCTCTCATCCGGCCGAAGGAATTTCGCATAGGATATCGACCTCCTCGGTTCCTCCCTTAGCGCCTCCTCGACATACCATAACCCTTAAGTCATCACTCTGCCACCTCAGAGCAACGACTTGGGGGGCTCCTGTTCTGGACTGGGCCGAGGCTGCCCAACAGTCGAGCAGGCCCAACCCATATAGCATGGGGAGGCCCACTAAGACCTCTCCGCGGGGCACTTGACTGCTGCAAGCATACCAACGTTCCCCGAGCACTTTACAGTGTCGGGCACTTGGGACAACAGGGCAGGAGGACCTCGCACCCCGGGGGGATAAGTACATCCCCGACATATCAGCTTCTCCCCGCGAGAATGCCACATACCACTCCTCGGCAGACATGGTCCCTTCCCGCGAGGACATGTCCGTCGTACGGCTTGTTGGTCCTCGACACAGAAGACTCCTCCCCCGCGAGGAGTGTCTAACGGTCCGTACCACGTGGACACGTTCCAAGTAACCTCCCACTTCCGCAGGATTCGGTCTGCCCTAATCCCGGAAATCTAGGAACGGTTACCCCAGGGCGAAGACCACGTGCTGGTCTTCACTACGCCACGTAAGCCCTGGCAGTTACTTGGATTGGGCCTGACAATCCAGCCCAACGCAAGTAACCGTTGGCCCCGCGCTGGGGGCTCTTTATAAATACTCTCTCACTTGAGAGGGTCAGGTTAAGTCACTTTTTCACTCTTTGTATTTGCTGTTACTCTGTGCACTCCCTAACTTGAGCGTCGGAGTACCTTGCAGGTACACCCCCCCGCCGTACTTCAACCTCACCGGAGCCGAAGCTCAACGGACGTCGTTGGCCATCTGTAATTGTCTGATCCAGGTACGATCAAATAGATTTGATTAAAAATTTACCTAGAATACAAAGTGATAGAAGTGCCATAATATAACCAATCAAAAGTATTTAATGAAATAAATATAAAAAATAAACGTTCATAAAGAAATACATTTCTTCATCATTCATTAATTGCCTTTTAAATTATTATAACCCTAAAAGTTTTTCGCCAAAATATTATCATAAATAATATTTATAATTAATTAAATAATAATTAATAATATTTAAAAAATTACTTTTTTATCAACTTAAAATTTTTTTTGATCAACTTAAAAAAATTACTTAATTACATAAATTATTTAAAAAGTATCTTTGTTTTCAGTTTTTTTAAAAGCTATCAAAATTTTTTGCCAAAAATATTATAATAATTAATTAGATAACAATTTTTATGAATAAGATTATATAGTGAAAAAATATATATATAATAAAAGAGCGGGGGACAAAACCAAATCCCTCTTAGGAAGAAACGAACCAAAAGAATTACAAATCAAGTCTATTTTTTACAAAATCAGCCTTCAAAAATTTGGAAATCAAAGTGAAGTTAGTGTAATTTGTAATCATAAGCCCTATGTTAGCAAGCGAGTCCGCGCAACTATTCCATTCTCTGAAGATATGAGAAACCACAAAGAACATGTTTGTAGTGATATTAACACAATTAACCCATCTAGTATGGATTTTCCAAGGAACTTTAAAAGGACGATTAAAAGCTTAAACCACAGCCATAGAATCTGATTCTGACCAAAATTTTCGCCAACCCTTCTCATGAGCGAACTCAATTGCTAACATAGCAACGGAGAGTTCGGAAATGAGAGAATTAGAAACCCAATAAAATTAGCAAAAACACTATGAAACCTCTAATCAAAGTCTCTAGCAATGCCTCCACAAGCAGAAGAACCCATATTGCCTAAAGAAGCACCATCACAATTGATATTAATCCAATCCCACAGAGGCGGCTTCCAAATAACTTCCAAAATCTTGGGAGCACAAGGAGGATGAATAGTGACTTTGAAATACTCCAATAACTCAAAATCATGAATATTGATAAAAGAAGGAGTTTTGAAAATATTTCCAACCAACCCACAAATCGACATAATACCAGAAATAGAAGAAGAAGTAGAGACCTTTTTGTCTTTAAATCTGACACTATTTCTAGCAAACCAAATAGAATTCAACAAATGAATGGAAACAACATTAAAAATTAATTTACATTGATCCAACCAATTGTGGTTGCAGATGCTCCAGATATCATCCCACTTCTTGATCAGAATATTAATATTTAGAGCTTTGGTCAACCAATGCCAAAGATGGAAAACATAAGAGCACTAAAAAAAATTAACGATTAGAAGTTTCTTCTTCAACAAAACAGAGGCTGCACGTAGAAGGGAAAGCAAAAATCCTACGCTTCAGCGGATCATCCGTAAAGAGTTTAGAAATGACCATCCTCCAAACTGTAAATGACTTAGAAGGCGGGATAGATTTCTCCCAAACACACCTCCACCAAACATTACAAACACCCGACATGCGCTTAAACTCATAAGCATCTTTGAGATTAAGCTCCCTCAAAGAAGTATGATTCCAAATCCTTTTATCCGGACGAAGATCGAAAGAAATATAACAGTTTCGAATTCTGACCTGAATCGAATCTAGAATATTAGAATTAGCTTCCAAAAAATTCCTGCTCCGATCAATGATGAATGAGCTGACAAGCAGATCATTAGGCACCAACATCGATCCCATTTCCATGTGAAAGGGTTTGCCACACCATTTATCATACCAAAAACTATTCGATCTTCCGGTTCCAAAAGTCCAAGACAAATTATCTCAAATCAACAGAATCACATATTTGATACTAGACCAAATTGAGGAATAAATGTGGTGCTTAATGAATTTATTTTTCCTCAAAACCCGACTCCTGAGAAGAGAAGCCCAAGGATCATCTGAATTAAAAAATCCCAACCAAGCTTAAGATTGGAGGCCTCAATCAAAGCAACCAAAGATCTAAGCCCTATACCGCCTTCCAAAACCGGTCTGCTAATATTTTTCCAGGTCACCGTAACAGTCTTACTTTCCGAAACATCCCCACTCTAAATGAAATTTCAAGCAGATCTCTTAATATGTCTGACCAATGAAACCAGCCACGCATAGATAGACATGGAATGGATTATGATACCTTGAATAGAAGTCTTGACCAACACGAATCTACCCGCAAAGGTAAGATGAGAACCTTTCCAAGACGCAAACTTAATAATGATTTAATCAGCAATCGGTTGAAGATATGTAGCATTAGGTATTCCTTTAAATATAGGCACTCCAAGGTATAAAAAAAAGAGGAACCAAATCTAAAACCAATAAGATCCAACAAAATAATAAGGCAAGACAGAGTCATTGCCCCTCCATAAATATATGACTTCCCACAGTTGACAAGTTGCCTAGAAACCGCACCATAATCCTTAAAGACAACAATAAAAGTCTTGATGTTAGAAACACTTCCTTTGTAGAAAATAAGCACGTCGTCTGCATAGAAAATATGAGAAGGAACCTTAATGTTCCTTGGACCTTTAATCACATCCAGATAACCAAAATTAACTAACATATTGATATATCTATTGAGCACTTCTTCAGCGAGGCAAAACGGGAGAGGAGATAGCGGATCCCCTTGACGGACCCCTCTGGTACAATAAAAAAAATCCATGAAGCGACCCGTTGACGGATATAGAGACCCAGGCAGAATTCAGAATACTCATAATTCACTGATATAAAATAGCATTAAATATAAACTGCTGCAGAACTTTGAGGAGGAATCGCCAATTTAGCGTATCGAAAGGCTTAATTATATCCACTTTGAGCGCCACATTCCAGCACCAGGACTTAGAATCAATTAAATTAAAAGCTCTCGAATCCAACGCAATGCAATCTTTGATATTTCTATCCTAGATGAATCCCCGTTGTTCATGAGAGACCAAATGGGGCCTTAGGGGCGCAAGTCTCACCGCAATGATTTTAGAAATAATCTTGAACTCGAATTGGAGAGCGTAATAGGCCAAATTGATCCAAAGAATCCGCATTATTACATTTAGGAATAAGCACTAAAGAGTTTGAATTACTTCAGGTGTCGAAGGATTTCCTCCCCATAAATTGGAAAACGCTTGACTTGATAGTTCTTGTTATCTTAAATCTCAGAATTGCAAAGCCTAAGTCTTCTATCTCATCTAACCCTTGTTTTAATTTTTATTTTTATGTTCAACTAGCTACAATTTCAATTTCAATTTCAATTTCAATTTGTTCTTCACTACATTACTAGGTTTCATTTTTTATTTTGGTTTCGATTTGGTGCACACCACATTTCCAAGTTTCAATTTTGATGTCAACATCAGTTTCGATTTTTATTTACAGCCACTACATTTTAGGTTTCAATTTCAATTTGAACGTATTTCAATTTCCAGGTTTTGATTTCAATTTAAAGGTATTTCAATTTTTAGGTTTTGATTTTACTTTGAAGGTATTCCCGTTTCCAGGTTTTTGGTTTCAATTTGGGTCTAGTGGGATCTTTTTTATTGATTGGTTATCTAGGCAACTTTCTAGGTAAAGTTGTTTTGCTGAAGCTGTACAACTGAAGCCAACCTTTTCTGCAGTAACAATATGTTCTAATTTCTTATTTGTGTCCTCATGTTGACCTGTGATAATATCATAATTACAGGAAGTAATTACTAGGCATGTTTTCTTTTTATGTTTTATTTTCTTTTCTAATACAGTCATAAATATTTGTGTCCTCATGTTGACCTGTGATAATATCATAATTACAGGAAGTAATTACTAGGCATGTTTTCTTTTTATGTTTTATTTTCTTTTCTAATACAGTCATAAATGTCTGTATGTAAGTTAGGTGCGTTGTAACATCAAGTTTTCTTAATGAAAATCATGACTTTCTCAGGTTGGCCATAAATATCATGCATAAGGATATCATTGGCCGGAATGAAACCTATCAGTGCCTAGCATTTACCCAATACTGTGTTTTTGTTGCCCATTTTCATGAGATCGTCAAAAAACATTGTTCTTAACGACGATGATCTTGAGTTGATCCGTCAAAACAAGATATATATGGTTAGTTTTTTATTCTTTATAACTGGTACTTCAATGTTTTTATAAGCACCAGAGAGATTGATTTTTATAATTTATATTATTTCTTCATTCAGTATTCGTAGAATGATGGAAACCTCAAGAGGCTTAAAAAGACTGACAGAGATACCGAGCCGATGGAACAATCTTTTGACGATGAAGGTGATCCGTATCAGCTTGTTGTTTCATCATCTTATATTTTGCTTTTTTTTTTTCTAAAATGGTAATTCAAGTTTCATATGATGGCTTCTTGTTGGACAAATGTGACATACTGACATGATAACCATCAGGTGTTTGGAACCATTCTGCCTTATATATCTTCAGTTTTCATCCGATTTTTTTTTTCTGTTTACTATTGTTTGTAAATTAATTTAAATAATCGTGGTTTCTAGGATCTCTGGATGGTCTTTTTGAAGATGAGTGATGATGCATGAGATGATATGTCAGATTTTATAGAGAATGAAGAATCCCCTATCTATGGAAGAGAGATTCTCTCTGGTATACCACATCACGAGTAGCTTGAATGATTATGGATAATATATTAACAGTTTTTATAATGCCTTGCTGTTATTAGCCCTTCAATATTGGATTTTATTGTTGATATATAGACCAAAAATGTTTAAAGGCATGAACCATTCATCTTCACTTTCAAATGAAGCCAAACGTAGAACTGGTAAGTCAAGTCTGTGGGGAGAGCATATTGTGTCTGATCCTAAAAATACGTATGCAGTTGGAGAGGGTAACTTTGTTGCTGATTCAGATTTACCAGAGAGGATGTATGTCACTTTCAATGTTTTTTCTTAATTACTAATATATCAGTTGTCAATCATAATTTTGTGATTTCAATTTAATATATCTCTAATTTCTACAGATTATTGAGAATATTGTAGGATCTATTCCAGTTGACAGAATGAGTATTGAAGAAGAAAGTTCTTGGATACTACGCCAACTTGCATATAATATAAATTCATTGTTCGCGAGGCCAAATCTTGCGGGCAAGGTTCTTGGAGTTGCATCATATAAAGAAATATGATGTAACACAGTTCCTTTAGTTTTCTAATGTATCTCTTTTTTGTTTTAGGTTCCGCTTATTACAATGTACTGTAAAGAACAATGTCGCAGTCTTTTGAGAGATGGTAAACAAGATGACTCAGAAAGCACATTATTGAATGATGGTGAGGGAAAAACTAAACTTTTTTTTTGGAATAAGGAAATATATTATTGCTAAAAATCAATTCAATACACGCAAATCCTAAACGATCCAAGCCACAAGTCGACTCATAAACAAGAAGACAAAAGGAACAAACATTAAGCCCTACTACAATATTCTACTAGCTTCCCATTCCCCTCAATACTCAAAAGGACGACTTCTCTAATGTGTCTACTATTCAACGTTTCTCTCTTACAATTTTGAAAGACAATCTTATTTCGAATACTCCACACATGGTAAACTGATTCTTCCACAACTATTTTAACAATTTTTGCCCGACTTCCTTTACCACGGGTTATATGGAGGAGCCATGGAAACTCAGCACGCCAACCATCAGGATTGTGATCTACTCCAAAGCATTCTAGGACCTGCTTCCAAATCTTATTAGTATAAGAACATTCAAAGAAAATAAGCTGGCAACTTTCCTTCAAATGACAGAACACGCACAATCCATCAGTATCCATTCCATGTTTACGCATCCTATCCTTGGTCACAAGGCGATTTTGGCAAGCCATCCATAAGATAAAATTGCTCTAGGCTTAGCAAGATTTCCTTTGAAAATGATTCTCCAATCCATTTTAGGTTTATCCTCTCTCAAGGATCTATACATAATGCTAGTAGTGTACCTTTTATCCACCTGAAAGTTCTGCAACGGTTCAGAGTTAGTCATCATGTCTTTGTTCTTGAAAATAGATTTTACAATTCATGAACAATTCTGGGCAGGTTTGTAATCCTTTACATCTACATTTTTCATATAATATGTTTGCAGCCATTTAATCCACAATATATCCTTTTTATTCCAAATTTTCCAAAGCATTTTACCTAGTGTCACTTTATTCCATTCAACAAGCGATATCATGTTTCTCCCCCCAGCAGCAATAGGGTCACAAACATGGTCCCAGGAAATTGGAGCCTTCCTACTGCCATTATCCTTTTCAGTCCATATAAACCTCCTACAAAGGCCTTCCACATGAGCTATAGCCTTCCACACGAGCTATAACTTTCTTAGGTAGAGGAAAAATCTACTTCCAATAGTTAGAAATAGAGAACAAAACACTTCTAACTAATTGAAATCTACCAGCATAGGATAAGAGCCTTGTACTCCAATGATTCAGTCTCTGCATCATCTTTTCAATTAGGGGTTTGCAGTTATGAACAGAGAGTTTTTTACAATTCAAAGGCAACCCTAAATATTTGAAAGGCATGATACCAACAACCAAACCTATTTCCTGATGTAAAAAGCTTCTAGTATCCTCATCTACACCTCCTATATACAACTTGCTTTTAGTGTTGCTGATGTATAAACCAGTAACATATGAGAAATCTTGTATTTTCTCCTTGATAAACTTCAATGAGCCAATATCCCCCTAGTAAATAACAGTATATCATATGCAAAAAATAGGGTAATGATCTTTAACTTCTCTCATTTGGGGTGGAAATTAAAATTAGGATTGTATTGTAAGCTTTGGAGGATCCTGTGCAAATATTCCATAATAATCACAAATAAGAGGGGGGAGATGGGATCTCCCTGCCTCAGCTCTCTCTTTTCTTTTAAAATTCTAGATGGAGTACCATTGATTGAGAACATGTAAGAAACAGGTGACACACAAGCCATAACCCAGTTAATGGACACTTGAGGGATACCTATCTCTTGCATAATGTGACTCAAAGCCTGCCACTCCATAGTATCATAAGCCTTTTCAATATCTAGTTGGATCATACACCTGGGTGATATCTATTTTCTGGTATACCCTCTCACCAATTTCTGAGCAAGCATGATATTATCATGAATAGTTCTGCCAGGAACAAATACTGATTGGGTGTCTTCTATAATGTTGCCAATGACTTTACGAAGTCTTTAAGTTAAGATTTTGGGTATAATCTTGTATATAGTGCTACATCAAGATATTGGTCTCATATTCTTAACAGTTTTAGCTTCAGAAGCAATTGATGGCTTTGTACATGGTACTGGTATCAAAAAACTCACTAATAGCAACTTGAACATCAAATTTCACAATCTGCCAAGCGTTTTTTGAAAAGTAAGCATTGAAGTCATCAATGCCTGGAGCCTTGTTGTTCCCTATACTATTCAAGGCTTCCCAGATTTCCTTTTCATTCACAGGTCTGATAAGCTGATAAGCATCCTCCCTAGTTAAGGTATTTCTAGTTCTCACTATAGGAACATCAATGCCATTTAAATTAGGTGAGTTTGTGCCTACCAACTTGGTATATAAATCAACAATCTCTTTCTCAATGTCTTCTTGATTACTAAGTAGATCACCATTTAAAGAATGTATACTATACAACCCTTTCTGCTTATTCTTTTCCCTCACAGAAGCATGGAAGTAAGCATTATTGTTGTCACCTAGCTGTAACCAAGTAACTTTAGCCATCTGTCTTAGAATATCCTTTTCTACTTGATTCAGGTGAATGATTTTATCTGTACAAAACCTTACTTGCTCAACAGTCTGCTCATTAAATAAGTCTTATTGTAGCTTCTCCTGGATTTGGTGTAACTCTTGCCTAGCTTGGATGATTTGATTCTGAATATCAGTATACCTTCTGGTCATTTGCTTAAGAATAGGTTGAAGCTTATTCAACTTTGTACAAAGTCTTTACATAGGTCTACCCTTCACATCAATATGCCAACTATCACTCACGACTTGGAAAAAAGAAGGGTCCCGAGTCAAACAGTTAAGAAACTTGAACATAGTTTTTTTCTTTGTGCCTTGCATATGATTACTAATATTCACAGGTGCATAATCATAAATGTTAGGGGCCATATTTTCAACAAAAGTATCATGAAATTTCTGGTACCAATCTGCATTCCCCAAAACCCTATCAATCCTAGAATAAATCACTCCAGTAGTTTGTTTATTAGTCCAAGTGTAATGGCTACCTTGAGTTCTTGCTTCAAATAACCCAACTACTTGCATCATGTTTACCAGATTTCTATACTCAGCTTCATTAACAGCATTTCCTCAAATTCTATCCTAACTCGATACCACATTATTGAAGTCCCCCATGACAATCCAAGGGCCAGTGATATTTCTGCTCAGATTTTCTATGTCTTTCGATAAGTTCCTCCTATATTCAATTTTGTTAAAAGCATACACCACAGTAGCTGTGTAAATATGAGTTTGATCCAGACCATATACCTCTACATGGATGAATTACTCAGTGGAAGTGAGCACTTTAATCCATACTTTATTTTGGTTCCATAGCAGCCAAATCCTACCATTTATGTGATTATCATAATTATCTACAAAATTCCATATATTTCCAAAATTCCTTCTAACTTTCTCAGCATTTTGTTTTTTCACTCTAGTTTCCAGCAAGGCACATATAGGGACATTAAAAGCGGAGATATAGAAGCTTATCTCTCTATGCCTAGCTTCTTTATTAATTCCCCTAACATTCCAAGTCACAATCATGTGTCAAGGTTATTTTCTCCCCTAGGACAATCTCCAATCCTAAGGCGAGTAAAGGAATCCTGATACTTCACAAAAGAACTACTAAGTGTGTGACTCATACCTTTCCTCCCTTTATCCACTTTTCTATTTGTAACAGTAGTCCACTCCTCTTTTTGTTTGACAGGTCCTAGTGTTCTCACACCAGATGTCTCACTAGTTTTCTCCTCCTCTTGAGTGACTTGGCTTCTATATGCTTCTTGCACATGATTTGGGTTTTCATCTTGTTGCACAAGATTTGGTTTGTTTGTAACAGGTTTCCAAACCTTGGCACTCTTTTCATTTTTCCTTTTCAAATCACAATCATGTCCTATCTTCAAGAATTTTTAATAGTATGCTGGCTTCCATTCGTATTCAACCCTTTGCTCCAGTAATTTGCCTTTGTGGTCCCTGATACATATAGTCTCCTTTGGTTTCTACGTAATATCTACTTCCACCAATACTCGAGCATATGAAATGCGCAATTTCTTTGCAGTACACTCGTCTGTTGTGATTGGTTTCCCAATTGCACTGGTAATTTTGGAGATACTTTTCTCTCCCCACAGGTGCAATGAAAGGTTGGGGAGTGTAACCCACAGTGGTAGTGCTCGCAGAAGGTCCTATTTCATCTCAAAATCTAGGCTCCATTTTTCGATGAAAACTGGTTTTCCATATATGAAATATGGTCCTTGTGTCATGTCAGATTCCCTATCTAAATCACTTTTGAATCTGACAATGAAGTATCCCTCATCATTATAATATAGTTTAGGCATTGCAACAAAGTTCCACGATTTCTCCATGAATTTCTTCACAGCATTCATCGATAAAAAATCACCCAAAGCAAGCAAAATCATTGCATTTTGCTAGAACTCCAATTCCTCTTCAACATCTGAGTCTTCAATCTTAATTTCTATTTCACCCTTAATGAATGATGGCACAACAAACTCGACATTCATACCTCTGCTCAGGTTCCTATTTCCTTATATTACATCTACCCAGGGTTTGTATTGTGTTTCCACGAGTTTCTCTAGGGATGCTTCATCTTCTTTTTCCATGGTTGGTTTTTCCCCCGGTGGTGTTACCTCTTCGTCGATTGATCATGGTCCTATTTCATCTCAAAATCTAGGCTCCATTTTTCGATGAAAACTGGTTTTCCATATATGAAATATGGTCCTTGTGTCATGTCAGATTCCCTATCTAAATCACTTTTGAATCTGACAATGAAGTATCCCTCATCATTATAATATAGTTTAGGCATTGCAACAAAGTTCCACGATTTCTCCATGAATTTCTTCACAGCATTCATCGATAAAAAATCACCCAAAGCAAGCAAAATCATTGCATTTTGCTAGAACTCCAATTCCTCTTCAACATCTGAGTCTTCAATCTTAATTTCTATTTCACCCTTAATGAATGATGGCACAACAAACTCGACATTCATACCTCTGCTCAGGTTCCTATTTCCTTATATTACATCTACCCAGGGTTTGTATTGTGTTTCCACGAGTTTCTCTAGGGATGCTTCATCTTCTTTTTCCATGGTTGGTTTTTCCCCCGGTGGTGTTACCTCTTCGTCGATTGATCATGGTCTATTGATTTCGTCTCGTGGGTAGCTTTCATCCGCGATCTGTTCTTTGCCTCTTTGTTGTCATGTTCAATTACAACTTATGTTACAATTGTCCGTCCGACACCCTGTTAGTCTATGGTCATCTAACCCTAGCAGAGCCTAAACTGAAATGGCACAAGGTAATTTTAATTTTTTGTTTTTATTATTGGATGAAATGGATTAAGCTATAACTGATAAGTAGTTGCATTTTCTTTTTTTAAGGATTTAGATGTTGCATTGGAAGAAATATAAATAGTTAAAATTGCAAATTAAGTGAATTAAAGAAGTTTATGTGTAACAATATAAGAGCATGGCGAAATGGGTCCATTTTGAGTGTGTATACTCTGGATAATCAAGGAATTGGACATAAAATAGTTACAACTTCAAAAACGGAAGAGCATGCTCTGAAGATACCATAACAAACATTTTGAGGATGAATGCCAAATGTCTTTCCTTGCTGTTGAATCCAGTTTCCATAAGCAAATTTTTGACTCGATCACCAATGTGCTCGAGAAAGCCGATACAAAGAGAGATTGATAATGTTGATATGAAGTTTAACTTGTATTTTCCACCAGCTAATGAGTTCTTAAGTAGTGGTTATAAAAGCTCTTTAATGAAGACATACTATTCCAACTGCAGAAAGGTAGGATTATCTTCACTTGCTAGGAAAATTAGAACTCTTGAGAAATTTAGTTCTCTAGTTACTCTTAACAAAGTAGTAAAATTTGGCTTTTGTTTGCCCTTGCCTTAATGTTTTCATAATTCCATTTGTTTTTTTGATAGATAACAGCTGGAGAGTTTCTTGTATACTAAGGAATTGTCAGTGAAGAAGATCCATAGGAGATGGTTGTAATAGTATCTACATTGAGTTTAAAGGCAACATGCACATGGTATCTCTGTTGAGTTTATCAATAGGTACTCCATAAGTTTATCAAATTAGTCTGTCATAGCTTACATTAAAATTTTGTTTCAGACTTCCTTGATGTTAAGCTGTGAGATACCTTTTAGGAATTATGTCCGCATCATATTTATGGATAAGGCTTTAGTATCAACCAGCCATACATTTATAGGAAATATAGTAATAGATTCCGTTCATGAATTTGATGGATTTAAGTTGTTGAAGGACAAACCTCTCCTGAAGTTTGAATATTTTCAATGGGCTTCACATCCAGAAGTTGAAATAATGTTGCCCAAGGTTCAGTTTTCCATAACAGATGTTGTTTATGAATTTGGTGGAGTAGAGATATTGTTGGGCATGATTCAGGTAGCTCGATTGTTTTCTTTTATATCTGTACACTTAATTTAATGTATAGTTTATACTACATTTAACTTTTATGCAAGCATACTAGAACTTAGTGTTATATTTACTTAGTTTAACTAATAGTTTATACTACACATTGAAACCTATATGCTTGATTGTGCAATATGCATGTAGGTAGATATTGTGGATACATTGGTGTACTATAGAATTAATTGGCCACAATTGTTTGTTTGCTATAAAAGTAATGGACAATGAATTTTTGGTATAAAAGTAAGGAACAAAACTAACAACTATTTGTATAAAAAAACTAACAACTATTGCTCAGTGATATATTATCTATATCCATAATTCAGTATCTATTTCAAATCAATTTTCAATTATTATTAGGTTTCGTTGAAGTGTAGTTTTCGTGTTTAAGAAATTAATATAGATGCAATGATGATGATGGACTTGTGTGTTTGAGGTCAATATAAATGCAATGATGGTTTAGGGGCTTAACAATGGTGTTAGTTTTAATACTTTTTTTTCAGGGATTGGAATCATCCGTTGATTGTAGACATTATTCTGAGTCTAGCTGTCGAATTGCAGATAATGGATCATCAAGAAAGACAAATTAGACTTTGCTATAAATCAATTAGATTATGAACTTTTCTATATATGTTTGACATTATGATGCTTATTATTATAAGACTAAGATTTGATATGTTTTTTTGATTTTTTGTACTGCATGACATGATTATGGAACTCACATTTTTTTGATATCATAATGCTTATTTGATATTACATATTTTTGTCTGGAATTAATTTTACTACGTTAAAAAGTGATAGAAAATCAAATAAAAATATAAAGAAAAATTTAAAAAAACCATAAATAAAAATATTTTAGTAGAAATAATTTAAAGAAAACAATATTAGTATATTTAAAAATATACTATATCTAAAAGTACTATATCTAAAACTTAATAATGGTATACATTGTTGCTAAAAGTCAAAATTACGACGGTTTGAACCGTCAGGATGTGACACTCACGATAGTTTGAAACTGTCAAGAAGTGGCACTCACGGCAGTTTGAAACCATCACAATCAACAATGAAAACAAAAATCAAAACGAAATTCCACGATGTTTGGTAACCGTTGCAATATTCAAGTTATGTCAGTTCTCTAACCGTCGCGAGAGAGAACGATGGTTGGTGTGACGGTTTTGACAACCGTCGCAATACAACCTTGCGACGCACGTTTCTATGATGGAGTTGCAACCGTCGTAACATGCAAATTCTGGCAATTCTAACCATCGTAACCTGTCAAAATGAACTGTCGCAATTTTTCAATTTTCTTGTGGTGCAAAGCACCAACATAGGATAACCAACCACCTTTTGATTCCAACAAGACTCAATCAGCTTATTGCAATCTTTATGCAAAGTCTAAGTTTTCATAAAATGAAATTGAGGCACCAATTTGATAGGATTAATATGAATTTCAAGAAGGATGGGGAAATAATCTGGTCGCAGCTTGGTAAGATTGCAAATAGAGGTACTTGAACAACTATTCAACCAAGATACATTGGCAATACACCGGTCGAGACGTCTTTCAATGGAAAAAGGATGAAGTTGTTTGTTTGACTAAGTCTAGAAAGTTCCTTGAGTGAGAATATGAATAAGATGATTAGTATCGGACCAAACCTAAAAATCGAGCATAAAACTCTTTGTGTAATACTCCATATTTCCCTTAAATACTCAATTGGGTGTCACTTCGGATCAACTGAGTTTCTATGCACTCTAACTTGTGTCAGTTGGAATAATTGAGGCTTTTAAGTGCTCTAAATATCATCAGTTAGGACCAATAGAGTAACTAGTGGACTCTGAAGAGATCAATTATTGATAAACGAGACAGACCAATATTAATAAGTATAAGAGAAGATATTTTGTTAACTCTAACATTTGGTTAATTGGTGTTAGATGACAAAATATCAAAGGGAGATATTTATGTCATTAACTATTATATATATATATATATATATATATATATATATATATATTTGGTGGAAAAGAAGAAGAAAGTTTGTAAGAGAAAGATAGTAAGAAATAGAGAGAAAGGGAAAGAAAAGAAAACCTAGAAGTGGAAGAAGAGAAAGTATTCATCATTGATCATATCATCTTCATTAATCACAAATTCATCACCTTCATCTTGTTCTGGAGGTGGGTTCTAGGTAGATGCTTTAAGATTAGGGTTGATAGATAGATTGGTAAAAGTTGAGTGTTGATATGTTCCTGTTTCTAACACCATGAAATCCATGTGAATGTAATAATAATCATCTTATATATGTTGGAATGTTACTTGATGTATTGGTATTTTGTTTGTTTGAGGGTTGGTGTGAGTTGTGTTTTGAAAACCCCGTTGCTGTCATCATTCTGCAGGTCAGAATCTTGAGAACGCAGGGCTCGTACAATGAGCCAGTAGCGAACTAGCAGCGAGCCTCCAATGAGGTGAAGGCTAAACCTTGCCTAGAGGTTGCATAGCGACCACTGAGGCTTTTTGCTGCTGCCTCCAAAATCCTCTGTCTCGCCCAGAGCTCGCACAACGAACTCAAAACTAGGCGACTTAGCCCAGAGCTCGCACAACGAGCCTGACAATTTTGTTCTCTTTTGTTTGTTTACTTGTTTGGTTGCTTCTTGTGCATGACTCATGATGCTATGGATTATTTCATATAATTATTGAGGATTGTTATGCATGTTTACCATGAATAATTGGTTGATATATATGATGATAAAATATGTGAAAAGTGAAGAAGAACGCTTAGTGTTGTGGTGACCACCATGTGAATTGTTTGATATTTGGTGAGGGACCTTTGTTCCAAAAGTCCTTTTTGGTGAGAGGCTTGGATCCGAAAGACTTATCTATATTGATTTTATGTCTTATGTGCATTAATTATGCTTGACTAAATGTGTTATTATATGTACCTTATGTGTAATGTATGATGTATACATGGGTATTTTGATTGTGTGATGACGTGTTTAAAATACTATAAGAATGGTGAGGAAAACCCTTGGTATTAATTAATGGAATAAACTAGTAAAGTGATTAGGACATGATGAATACCATAGTTGACAATGCTTGCACAATGATGCCTAGGTGTGTATCATTGGCAAGTAGTTGCATAGTTGTAAGGAAAGCTTTGTATGGAACATCTATGGTTTGTATTATTTACGGTTACGGCGAATGTGATGCCTTGTGATTTTCGAATACAATCACAGTATCCTTAGTGATTCCTTAATTGAGTGGAGCCTACAGATAAAGAGACTTGTGATGGGGGAAGGCCCATGAGAAGTCACGATTCATAAGGTCGATTATATGTCCCTTAGAATCCGAATCCATTTGACGTTATGTTATGCTTTATCATGTAGTCTGAAACAATCCCTTGAGATATGCCGTTCCAAGAGTTGAGGCTTATGTAGAGCGCTCATGTGGAATGTACGCACTATTACTTTGACATGTTTGATTCTCGTGTGTAGTACGAATGGAGCCTACGGGTAAAATGCTTGAGATGGAAAGGGTCCCATTGGAAGCGACGATTCATGTGGAAAACACCTTAAATTCGAATCTATTTCGTATGTCAAAGTACATTACAAGGATCTATGACCCGTGTTAAAAGTCATAGACGTAGGAGAGGACGCGAAAAGGGGATGCCTTGGTATAGTTTCCGATTAGTGATTGTTTGAGTTGATGAACTAAATAGACATGTTTCCATACATTGTAAACTGTGTGAACTCAAGTCTTATCCCTTTCCCTTTTGACTTGAGAAAGAATTGGTTAGAACCTTGTCGAGCCGAGTGAACCCATAAGATAGGGAACCCACTGGGATTATTATCTCACCTCATGTTGTTGATTTTTTTCCAGGTAGTTCGGATTCTTTGAAGGGTAAGGACAAAGTTGTTTGATGTCTTTACTTGTCTTAGCATTTTTAGATGGCTTTTCCACTACGAAGGCTCTATTTTGAGATCATTTTACATGATCTAGTTCTTAGTATTTTGTACATCATGTATATATTTTATGCCACTTTTAGTTGTTTCTGTTATGAGCATGTAATATGTATAATATGTCACTAGAAACTTATGAATATTTCAGTACCAAACTAACATCATGTATAGTATTAATTATTCTAGACAAATATTATAAATGAGTGTTACAGATGGTATCAGAGCAGGTCGTATGCTCGACCTAGCCTTGAAACATCATAAGTAAATCTATTACTGCCTCATAAGTGTGTCTTGCCAACATGGTTCTTAATATCACATTATGTAGTATTGGGCCTGATCAACCTAATGCTATGTATGTGGTAGGTAGGATCTTGGTTGAGTGACCACGAGGACTCTGAAGTGTTGTCAAAACTTGTGCTGTGAGGGTAAACTCAAGCCAAGAGTTAGAAGTAAGGAGAACTTGTCAGCTTTGGTAAGGTCTTATTAGAAGTTGTGCTTCCGGTAACATGGAATTGAAGGGGGGTGAACGGTTCAAGCAATCCTTCATAATTGATGGAGTTAGAAAGTTGAAGATCTCTTCCGGATGAATGGTCAGGGTATGGAGGAATATGAGGATTTTCTAGTGAAACCGGATTGACCACTGGCATGGACAAGAATTTCAAGTAATTCCATTCAGTAAGGAAGGAAGAATGTTTTTTTGAGCGTACGACGTGAGGTCGGGAGATGAGGTAGTTTATCAGGATTTCAGTCTCTAAGGTCTTTATGATATTTGGAAAGAACAAGAGTATTTCAGGGAGCACACTTAGAATGGTACCCTCCCTATGGTTGAGAACGTGAGAGATGAGGACGTTCAACCATTTTCAAAATAGTTTTCAAAATTATTTTATCCAATCATTTTCAAAAGCGAATAAAACAATCGATCAATATCAAGTGTTGTTTTCGTTTAAGCGTAACTCTAATTTTTTTTTTACAAACACGAAAGAAGAGGACTATTGGAATCTAGCATTCCGGTGGGAACCCTCAAATGGTCGGTCCCGAGCCTTGCGCATTGGGATTACCGTTCATTCTTTTCTTTCGTTCTTAAAACACTTAATAATTAATCTTGGACAAATAAGGGTCGTTGCGATCTAACATCTTGGCGTATCTCTTTGAGCAATTGATTATTATCAAGCGTTCGTTGTCCATCAAACAAATTTCATAATAACTTGAATGATAAAAGGGCCGTTGAGATCTATCATTCTGGAGTAACTCTTTGAACAATTGGTTCTCATCAAATGTTTATCATTCATCTAAAATACGTCCAACCAATCAAACTATCTTTTCTCGCCGCCGTGCGATTAAAAAACTTTTTTTTTTCATAAACGAGAGATATTGTGTCATTAGACGACGCCAAACATTTGTTCGTCAATAGACTATTTGAGTTGAAATAAGAGGTGTTTCCCGCAAATGTTGATTTGTAAATCCATTATGTTGTGATGCAAATGTCAGCTCCTCACCTGTTTTGGGTAAAACAATGTTTTCTGTCCAATGCGACTAAATATCTTTCGCTAAAATCGACCAACAAACAAACTCTTTTTTAGTCGGAACTACGAAAGCTTTGATTTCTCATTTCACAATAAGGAGACGTAGGCACAAGTGCCAGAATCCTTGGCGAGCAACCTATTTCTTTTTTCACCGTAGTCCCCGAATTACGACTGCTCTGATTTCCTCATTGCATTATAAAGATACGTAGGCATGAGATTATGAAGTTTTGTCAAGCCCCTTAGTAATAAAACCCACAGGTCTCATTTCTCTTTAATAAAATCCAAAAAAAAATCTCTTCTCTCTCTCTCTCTCTTTCCCACTTAATAAGTAAAAGATTAGAAATTAACATAAGCTAACATTTATTCAACCCTAACTAAATGGTTCCTGTTGAGTACAACGGACGTGAGGGGGTCCTAATACCTTCCCCTTGCGTAACCTACTCCCGAACTTAGATATTGGTTGCGATGACCATATCCTTATATTTCTTTTAGGGATTATATTTGATATTTACCCTTTACCTCTATGGGAATAAATAGATATCGGCGGCGACACTGTTAAGTTCATCCTGTGGGCGTGCGATTGCGCTTCGTGAGGTCGTTCTTATTTTTTGAGGTACGACACACACTCACAACATAAATATATATATATATATATATATATATATATAGCATGGGAGGAAATGGGCAAAAGGAATGCAAGAAACGAATAAGAGGAAAAAAAATTTGAGCTATCGAAAATAATAGGTCGGTTTATGAAAGCATTAGGTCAGCCTTCCACGGTCTTTAGGTAGGCCTATATAAGCAACAGGCACTACGCCAGAAAAGATATTTAATAGCGCTTTTTTTGGGCATTAAAAGCGCTTTAAAATGCTATTAATAAGCTACCGCTATTATAGGTTGTCAACTTATAATAGCGCTTAAAAAACGCTATTAAAGTCTTGTCTTTAATATCATTTTCTCTAAAAGCGCTATTATAGATTCATTCCTTAATAGCACTTTCTGATCGTACCATTTAACATAAACTAATAGCGCTTTAAAAAAACGCTATCATATGTATTTATTTAAAGGCCTAAATAGTATTTTCATCCCTGTAAGTTGGCGAGTTTTTGGTTTCCGTCCCTGTATTTTTTTTTCTTCGGTTTTAGTCCCTGTATCTTACTTTTTGTTGGTGTTTAGTCCCTACAGAGGTTTCCTACGGATTTTCCTGTGGATTTTCCTGCGGATTTTGGTTTTTAGGAAAATCCGCAGGAAACCTTCGGATTTTCCTGCGAATTTTGGCTTTAGGGACTAAACACCAACAAAAAGTAAGATATAGGGACTAAAACCGAAAAAAAAGATACAGGGACGAAAACCAAAAACACGCCAACTTACAGGGACGAAAACATTATTTAAGCCTTATTTAAAATAGAAATTATAAAATATATTTTTATATTAAAGAAGAATTTAATTAATGATAAAAGCTATCCAACTAAAAGTAAACATTTCTACATAACGAGAGGTATTATATATTTTTAAAAAAGTCACATGCATAACAATTTATATATATATATATATATATATATATATATATATATATATATATAACAAACAAAATATTAAATATCAAAGTTAGAGAGAGAAGCTCTCTTCCATCTCTAACTAGGTGGCGTGCGCCACTTAAACTTCTCTTTTCTGCTTCTCATTATATATATATATATATATATATATATATATAAAACAAAATATTAAATATCAAAGTTAGAGAGAGAAGCTCTCTTCCATCTCTAACTAGGTGGCATGCGCCACTTAAACCTCTCTTTTCTGCTTCTCATTATCGGTTGCGGACGGCATTTCTCATTCTCCCTCTTTCCGATGGCGAGCGCCATACCCAGTTTTTAGCTTTTCTATTTTCGGTTCTGGTGGTGAACGCCACACCCGATTTGTAGCTTCTTTCGTTTCGGTGGCGTGCGGCATAAATTCGTTACACTTTCATTTGAAGATCGGAATGATGTTTGGTTTAAACTCCTGATTTTCGAATCAGGGACCTTCTAGTTCTTATTTTCTTGTTGGTGTTTGTCTTTATGGTTGTTCGCATGTTGTTGTGTTCTGTTTAGTGTTGCGAGGTTGTGCTCTTTTTATCATGGATTGGCAAACGGTAAGGAAGAGGGGTTTTAGGAATTTAGCTCTGAAATGGGATATTCACTCGAATGGGAAATCTTCGTTTGGAGGAACCTCTCAGATGTCTTCTATATACTTCTCTGAGTTCCCGGACAGAATCAAATTGTCAGACATTTTTAATCTCTTTGGATGTGAGGGAGAGGTGGTGGAGGTGATGATTTCTCCTAGAAGAAACAAATTTGGGAAGAGATTCGGATTTGCAAGATTTCAAGAGGTGGCCGATGTTAGAATGTTGGCGGTTAAACTCGATAACATCTTTATCGATGGCAAGTAGATACATGCTAATCCTCCCCGGTTTATTAGAGGGGGGCGTGAAGGAGAAAGAGGAGGGATAAGGGACAACACTCGGTCTGAAATCAGATGCGCCATTGATGTTGGTGTGAGGAGGAATCATTTTGGCATTAGTTTTGGGTCGAAATCGTTTGCGGAAGTTGCTGGAAATAGAGGGATTTTAGCTCAGGAGTTAGAAGATAAGGGTTTGATGGGTGGTAAGGTTGTGTTTGAATACTTTACAGAGAAGGAAGTTATTTACAATCTTAGGAAAGCTTACGTCGGCATCGTAAGTACTCCGGGATCAACGCTCTCAGTTCAGGCGGGATTGGAAGCGGAAGGTTATTTTTCTATTAAAGCCACTCCATTGGGGTCGAATTTGTGCTTACTAGAGGAAGAGGAAGACGGCAAAATACACGACTTGATAGTTGACGGAGAAGCTTGGTGGAAAAACTGGTTTAAAATCATAAGGCCATGGAAAGAAAGTGATGCGGATACCGACATAGTTATTTGGTTGAGAGTCTATGGTGTACCATGTCAAGCATGGCATACTGATTTTTTTACTATGGTTGGTAATGCAGTAGGAGAGTTTGTTTGTGTGGATGAAATAACCTATTCCGGTTCAGTTAAAAATGTTGTGAGATTGTTGGTGAAGGTATCGGCTGAGTTTGTAGCTAAAAACTACATGTCGGTTTTGATTGATAATGCCCATTTCTCTATTTTGATAAGGGAGGAAATGTATACTTCAAAATGTGTTGATCCTTATTTTGTGCCTAGTCAGGAATCGGGGTCTGGTCGGAGTGATACTGAGGTGAATGGGAGTTTGTATTCCAATTATTGTGAAGATGATGTTGTTTCGGATAGTAGAATATTATCTGATGAGGAGGTTTTGTCCCCGATCAGACCAGGGGGGAGTCCGGTGTGGAGGTTGATGACGCTGAGGGGAGAGCCTTTTTTGATCCTTTGGATAATAATCAGTCGCCGATCACACAGACTTTGTCAGCTTGTGATCGTGACGTTAGGTGTAAAGGTGGGAAAAAGGCAGATATTGGTTCTTTTGACGAAGCAGTTCAAGCAGTAAAAGGGATTTCTTATTGTATTGGTAGTAAAGTGGATGGTGGGACCGCATCTGATAGTACTTGTAACACCCCTAATTCCCATCGCGAATAAATAATACATAATTAAATCAGAGTAAGTAAAAATTTATTTTTCCGACAGAAACAAGGATGCCACAATTAAAGAAAGAAAACACAATCCCTGCTCATAAATTTTCGATACATAACACAAAATGGGATAACCTCAAAGGGAAACCTTTTTCCATGTAAAAGGAAAGATCAATTATGGAATAAAGCAGAAAGATCCATAACTGTCTTGTTTTACAAAATAAATTATTTTATAACATCAAAATATTAATACAAAGGTAATACAAAATAAGTCCAACAATTGTATATACAACAACAACGTTCCCCGACTCCCGTGTTACGTATCAGAGCAGAGAGACCGACAAAAGGATGGAGAACTAAGTTTCACAAAAGCCTCCAAGACTACTAATCTGCAATTGCCTCATAGAGCAACAAACCACAGCAGAAGGGTGATAAATAACAACTAAATCAAGATTGCATAATAATATGCAAACTGTAACGCCCCAGTTTTAGTTATTTTTATTTAATTGAGTCGTTTTGATTATTTTATTATTATATTATTTTATTTTCGACTTTTATGTGATAATATGTTATTTTTCATCGAGATTATATTTTATCGCGTTTTGAGAGCGTTTGCGAGATATTTGAGTATAGGGGTATTTTGGTCATTTCAATTTAATTTTTCTTAAGTTAGAAATATGAATAGAAATAGAAAGAGAGAAAAATAGAAAGGAAATAAAAAGAAGAGAAAGAAGGAAAGAGAAGAGAAAGAAGAAAAGAGAGGAAAACTTGTGGATTTAGGAACCGATTCAACCGACTTTTCAAACGCGATTTAATCGGGGAAGGGTGCAAAACTCGATTATACTATGTTTGTGTATGATTATGTATTGTTCTGGACCGGGCAGGGCTTCCTGCCCTTAAGGATCAGGCCCAATCCATCCTAATTGGCGAACATGCCCAATAGGCACAATATAGCCGTTGGGCACAATATAGCCGTTGGGTGTGTCCCCATCACACGCAGAGTAGTTCATGTGACCAACTGCCTCCCCGGATATCACGAAAACAGTTATAAAGGCCACGCGCCTTGCCCTCCATCTGGCAATCCCTCATTGGTCGATCAGGCGCTTTGCTCGCCAGAAATCCATCTATAAAAACCCCCTCGCTTGAGAGGGGCAGGTATCACAAATCACATACTTGACTTCTCTTACTTGCTTTTCCCCTTTTTTGACCAAATACTTACTTTGGCATCGGAGTACCTTGCAGGTACCTCCACCCCCTTTTTTCCACTCCTACGACATCAACTCTTGTCCTACACGAAGGCTACGATGATCTCCTTCTGGTCCTCTCCGATCAGTGGCGCCGTCTGTGGGAAACCAGCTTCCCCGTCTTTAACCAAGATTCTCTCTCGCTCAACAAAGACCAAAGCTTCATCTCTTCAAATCTCAGATCGACATGGCTTTCATCAAGAACGATGTTCACCAAGACTCTGTGGCTCCTGTGGCCAACAACAACAACGACCATGCTTTCGTCGGGCATATCCCGCAAGAAAGTGACCGAAGAGACGGAAGGCCCGCTTCCCCGAAACCCGACGAACCAAAGCCACGAACACCAGTCGTGGAGCTCACCTTCGAGCCTATTCCGGTTCCTCAGGATGCTGATCCGAGCACTGCAGCGCTCATCGCTTCTCTCAACAACTCGAACCTCCTGATCCTCCAGCAGGGGGAGAAGCTCAGTGCCCTCGAGCATATCCTTCAGGAACACATCGCTTCAGAAAAACTGGTGAGCCTCTCCCCGCGTCCACGAACCCCCTCGAAGCGAAGACACGACAGTCTCTCCCCGGAGAGGAAACGTTCAAGATCGAGGGACCCTACACCCGATCTAGCCCGGCGACGCCATCAGCCTCCCCCACGAAGATCCAGGCACTCCCCGGTTTCCAAGAGGTCTCGACACGTGGATAAGTACGATCACCGTCGCACCCGCAGACGTTCTCCTCGCCGAAGTCGAAGCCGCGAGCACAGCCGCTCCCTTTCGCTCTCTCCTAGTTCCAGCAGTGACGATGACGTTCACGGTCCGTTCACAAGGGACATCCTCGACACTCGAATTCCCCGCGGATTGGAGAAACCACCCACGTTGACAACCTACGACGGAACGACTGACCCCCACTAGCATATAAAAAATATAGAGGCTATGCTCCAATATCACGGTGTCTCTGGGGCTATCAGGTGCAAAATGTTCCCCATCACCTTGAGAAAGGGATCGATGACATGGTTTAAACGGCTTCCTCGCGGATCCATCTCTTCATGGAGGGAGTTAAAGAACCAGTTTGCCCGACATTTCACAGCTTCCCAATGACACCCTAAGTCGGAGGCTACGTTGGAGGCCATCATACAAGGCAGGGATGAATCCCTGCAGGCATACATTGAAAGATTCAACAAAGAAGCGGTGGAAGTCCGAACAACGAATCACATGAAGAAGTACCTCCTCGAAAAGGGACTCCGACCCAAAAGCGACTTCTGTAAGGCAGTAGGGATCGAAGCTCCCCAGACACTGACAGAACTTCTTCGTAAAGCTGAGGACTACATCCGTTACGAGGAAAAAGAGGCCGCATACCATGCCCGGGACTTGAGAGATTGCGAAGCACCCCGGGCATCAAAAAAACATGAGCCAGAATCTCCTAGGATTTTAAATGAGAGACGTCTCAGACCATAGACCAGTTTGGCTCTCCGCCAGAAATACAAACTTGGGACCTAAACCGTTCAAAGTCCTGTCCTACTGGTTTGATCACCCAAGTTTTATGTCGTTCGTGAAAAAAGAGTGGGAAGATTGTGTCGTGGTAGGGAAGGCCTCATTTATACTGTCCAGGAAATTACAAATCCTTCGGGAGAAACTTAGGTGGTGGAACGCAAATATATTTGGGTGGATTGATACCAAAATTAATATGGATGTAGGAATTATCAACGATGTCAAAGATCTCTTTGAGATAAAGCAAGACTGCATTGCATCACAGGACTTGGCTAAAAGGAATGTTGCAGAAGATAACCTCTGGAAAAATTTAAGGATCAAGGAAAGTATTTTAAGACAGAAATCTCGGACGAAATGGATAGAAGATGTGGACTTTAATACGAAATATTTTCATGCTGCTTTGAAAAGTCACATCAATTTGAACACGATTTCCTCGATTTCTGTCAATGACGGTTTGGTAGAGGATGTGGCAGGGGTCAAAGAAGCTGTTAGAGATCATTTTGCAAAGAGGTTTAGTAAAGTTACAAGGGCTTTCCCCTATGTTAGAGACTCTGGTTTTAAACGTCTATCTATTCAAGACAGCGAAGAGCTTGAAACAGAGGTCGACTTGACTGAGATTAGAAGGGCTGTTTTTGAGTGTGCTGGAGATCAGAGCCCGGGCCCAGATGGCTTTAGTTTTGAGTTCTTTAAAAAGTGTTGGAACATTGTAGGGCAAGATCTGAAAAACTGTATTTTGGAGTTCTTCGAAGGTGAGAAACTTCCTAAGGTCCTCGCTTCTTCCTTTTTGGTGCTCATCCTTAAAAATGATAGCCTACAGAATTTAGATGACTACAGACCATTATCTTTAATTGGCTCAGTTTACAAAGTTGTGTCTAAGTTACTTGCAATTAGACTCAAAGGTAAAATTGGAAGCATTATCTCAAAATCTCAAACGGAGTTCATAGAAGGAAGGAACTTACTCGACGGAGTTCTGGCTTTAAATGAAGTCATCGACTTAGCTAAAAGCCTATGATTGCATGAAGTGGAATTATTTGCATGATGTCATGAAAATCATGGGATTTGGAAAAAAATGGATGAGGTGGATGGACAATGGGGTTTTCAATAGTTTCACATCGGTTTTGGTTAACGGGAGTCCTACAAAGGATTTTTCCGTTTCTAGAGGCCCAAACAAGGTGACCCGTTGGCACTTTTATTATTCACTATCGTCGTGGAAGGTCTTGCAGTGTTAATGGATAGAGAGGTGGATAGAGGTATCTACTCCGGTTTCAAGGTCTCTCAGGATGCTTGTTTTCACTTATTACAGTATGCAGATGATTCAGTTATAGTGGGAGACGGATCGTGGAAGAATATTTTTGCAACCAAGGCTATTTTGAAGGGATTTTACTTAGTATCCGGTCTTGAAATTAACTTCAATAAATGTTCTCTCTACGGTATTGGTTTTGAAGACTCGGTGCTCAAGGCGGCGGAAAATTTCCTATCATGTAAAGTTTCAGAATGCCCTCTTAAATTTCTTGGTATTTTCATTGGTGGCAACCATAGATTAGTCTCTTTCAGGAAACCTATGATTGATAAGGTTCGATCTATATTGAATTCATGGAAAGGCCGATTTTTATCGATGGGTGGCAGAGTTACATTAATTAATTCCGTGTTAGCAAACCTCCCAATTCATTACATGTCATTCTACATGCTTCTTAGTCGGGTTATACGTATTCTTACTTCTATCTAAAAGAGATTCTTGTGGAACGGTTCAATGTTAAAAAAAGGTGTATCTTGGGTTCGGTGGAGTGTGGTATGTAAAACCAAAGAAGACGGAGGCCTAGGGGTTAAAGACATAAACCTCTTCAATATAGCTTTGCTCTTTAAATGGATTTGGAAAATCGTATCGTCGGATGAGTTTTTGTGGAGGGGTATTATTGATTGCAGATATCCTAATTCTGAACATTATTTTCATCTTGTGGTGCTTCCTAAGTACCATGTCTCCCCATCATTATGGTGGAAATATTTGTTTAATATACCTATATTTTGTGGCACTAACCATTTTGCATATCTGCTTTCTTATTGTAGCGAGCGATTTTGGACGCGGTTCTTAAGCGCTGGTCGCTTTCTGCGGTTGAGTTTACTACAGGTCGATTCATTTTTTATCCTATTAAAGCTGATGAAGAAAGGGAAATAGATGTCTCTAATTAACCCTGCTTTGCATACTGAGTTTAAACAGCGGTCTGTTAGGTTGCGAATGCTATCAATATGGGGGGGCCTTTGTACTGGTTATTTGTATTTTCGCCAATACGGTTTTCTTTTATCTTTCTAGGACTTTATAGCGGGGAACAAGGATTTAGGATGTTAGGACGGATGCTTTTGATAGATACATGAGAGTATGGGATTTTGGGTTTTTGTTTAGTGTGCTCGCTAAGATTTTTTTTTTCAATCTTATGCCTACGTATTCCCGTTTACCGAAACAGGGAAATCAGAGCGTTCGTAGTTCCTCCTATTCTATGGGAGGAAATGGTATTTGGTGTCTTGTTCAAAGCCCAAGACGTGAAGCGAAAGGTGGTTTGTATCTTGTTCAAAGCCCAAGATGTGAAAGCTAAAGGTGTTGACTTTAGAGAGAATTTGTCATCTCTAAAGAGGTATGTTTGTCACAACTGTTGGGTGACTGGTTATAAAGGGAGGATTACTTTAACCGGGATACGCGGATCCTAGCAATGCCATAATTTCCTTTATAGGGGTTTTAACCTTAAGGAGAAAACTTTAACTCAGTGTAGAGCAATGCCATCTTTCCTTAGGAATTTCTCATGCTAAAAGAGGGACAGTGACATGGATGCAGATGATCCAGAGGCTTGCCACTTACAGCGATTAGATGAAGGGGCTGTTGATATTTGTGTACTGTGAACAAGGAACAACTTTGATGCTAAAAGGTTAATTAGATCAACCAGTGGTTTTCTTATATAAAGCCTAAGAGGAGGCTATTATGTGTCTCGTACAAAGCCCGAGAGAGAGGCTAAAAGGTTTTGACTCAACGAGGGAATCTTTTGGTATCTCATATAAAACCCGAGATGGAGGCTGTTTGACTCAACAAGAGAGTTTTTTGTATCTCGTACGAGGCCCGAGATGGAGGCGAAAGGGGTGATTGACTCAACGAGGGAGTCTCTTATGTGTCTCGTATAAAGCCCGAGAGAGAGGCTAAATGATGTTTGGCTCCGATGGGGAGAATCATTGTACAAAGCCCAAGAGGAGGCTATGGTTACTGTTTCAGTTGAGTGACAGGTCCAGTATACTGACTTTTAAAGAGAAAATCAGTTCTTATATGAGCAACACTGTACTCGAGGATTTGATTCAAGGATCCGGGTTATTCCCGTTCTTTAAGGATGCGGGAAATCCGAAGGGTATTGAGACTGTCCGAGTCTACGGGTTTCCTTCTTATTTTTGAAAGGGTGATTGAGAATGTCTTTGAGACTCAAGGGTTTTAGACTGTCCAAGTCTAGAGTTTCATCTTTTGTACCATGCTTTGAGAAACAGTAGTAGACTCTATGAAAGGACTGTTCTATGCAGAGGACTAAGTCTGTTCCTATACCTCTAGGAGGTCGTCGGGACAATTTGTACGAAACCCAAGAGGAGGCTGGAAACTTTTAAGAAGCCGTAGGGTCCTTGTACTAAGCCCAAGAGGAGGCTATCATTCCCGGAGGAAGAGATCATTATACGAAGCCTAAGAGAAGGCTGTGAATACTTCTAAGAAGCCGTATGGTCCTTGTACTAAGCCCAAGAGGAGGCGGGGTTGCTTTTTAGGAAGCCTGTGGGTCCCCAAACCCCGAGAAATTCAAGGCAAGCTATTCACAAGGAATAGATCAAGTCAGGAAAGTTCGAGAATTTGGAAGAAACTCAAGAGATGCCATTCACGGAGAAAAGATCATCTCTAGGGAGTAGAGTTTCTTGACAAGTGCTTTTAAGAAGCCTGTGGGTCCCCAAACCCCGAGAAGTTCAAGACATGCCATTCATCGAGAATAGATCAAGCCAGGAAAGTCCAAGAATTTGGAAGAAACTCAAGAGATGCCATTCACGGAGAAAAGATCATCTCTGGGGAATAGAGTTTCTTTGACAACTTCTATGAGTGACAGTCTATGAAAGGGTTCACAGAGAATGCTGCCTTTCATATCTCCATATTGTTTAACCCCAAGAGGAGGGAAGACTGTGTCTGGTAATCCTATGGGGATCTAGTTTTGACTATTTAAGAGTGATCAACGGGCTTAATACTAGATGTAGTTGCCGGGGAAACTCTAAATATCTATACTATTATTACACAGTTGATATGAGTTTATGAAAGAAGACTTACAGCGAAACAGCCCCACAATACAGTTATATGTATATGAAAGCGGTAAATGAAAGCAATAACCACTTACTCGGTTGTAGAGCTTCCATGCTGTTTGGTTAGTTGTTCAACAAAGAAAAGATTGAAAACAACAATATATTCAAAATCAAAGGAGAAAGTGCTTTGAAAAGGAGAGATTTGGGGCTTACAGCTCAAGGAGAGGCCCAGGGTTTTATCAGTGAGCGCACTGTTTGAATTTGTATAGAGGGACTTATACAAGTGACTGTGGCCCAAAAATTGTTTTCTGTACAAAGGGATGGGTCTTACACTCTCTCAAGAGGCCCAAAAGGTTTAAAGAAAAAGAGTGGGGCTTATAACACGAGGGTAGGCCCAATTGATTTTTGTTTGAAATGGCGATCGCGCCGAGGTTTTCTTTTAACGCAGAGGGACTTATACAATAAGTGAGGCCCAAAATGTTTTGGTTAAAAGGGGGTTGGGTCTTACACTCTATTAGAGGCCCAAAAGTTTTGAATGGGTCTTATAGCTCAAGGAGAGGCCCAGTGTTATTTTGAAAAGGCGACGATCGTGCCGTTTATTTGAAAATGTACAGAGGGACTTATACAATAAGTGAGGCCCAAAAAATGTTGTCTGTACAAAGTGGCTTGGGTCTTACACTCTAATAGAGGCCCAAAAGTTTTGAAAATCAATTTTGAAAGTTGAATTAATAAAAAAACCCTAATTTTAATCTTTAAAAGTAAATATTTAAAGAAAATCAAACAAAATTCAAAATAAATTTGAATAATCCTTTTATGATTTTGTTTAAGGTTTGGAAAAAATGAGAGATAATCACAAGGAATATTTAAACTCATTAGGTTTTGATTTTCAAAGTAAATATTCACTTTTAGAATGTTTAAAAACAATAAAAAATGAATTTATTCACAAAAATACTAATTATATTAAATAAATAATATAAATCTAATTTTTTGGTAGAATAAAATATTTCAACATTTTTGTGAATTGTTGCCAAAAGAACCAATAAAAAATGATAAAAATTGAAGGAGTTATTAATTTTTCAAATCATTAAAAATAATAATATGAAAAATAACAAAATAAACAAGTGATAAAAAGAAGTCTGGGGCGAGGGGGATTCGAACCCCAGACCTCTCGCTTGCCAATACACACAAAACCAGCTGATGAACCGCTGGGGCGCAATGCCAATTCAAATATAACACGGCAATGGAAAAATATATAGAGAACTTGTTGGATTTTCTGAAAATGGCGCCATGGCCATCTTCTTCCTCGAGCTCGTGTGTGAAGCACCATATCTCACGCATCTCTCAACCATTGGATGTCATTCAAACACCAAACTCATGCGTTTTTTCACAAGGAAGAAGATGGCAATACCCAATTTTATTCATTTTCAGTGTATAACAAATTATATCATTGTGGCCGTATGAACCCTAATTTTGCAAAAGCAATCGAGTAGGCATGATTATGAGTGCAATGATCAAATTTTTTGAGGGAAAACAATCAGCATATGATGGCAAGCAATTGGCAAAAATATCATGCGAGGAAATATGCATGGATCATGGAGTTTGAGTTTTGAGGTTTACCTTGATGCAAGCTGAAATGGAACTCTGCACAAACTTTGTTCCAGTCGTGAACTAATGATCCTACATCTTCAATGGATGTTATGGAGTGTGTTACAAGCTTTGGAACACTTTGAAACTCTTTGGATCAAGCTGGAGACCTCCACTGCATAATTGAGGCATAATGGCTTGGTTGAAGAGTGATTTTGAGCCTGAGGTGTTACAGTCAGTGTTTAAGTGTTTGGACACCTCAAATACATCACATATGATGTGTTTGAGCAATTGGAATTGATTGCCTAAGGCTGCAACTCAAAACCCGATAGTGGTTACTCAAAAACCAAAAAACTTGAGGTTTAAGGAAGAATGAGAGAAAACAGTGCTGTAACTGGATTTGGTGTGAGTTGAATAATCCATTGGGACCTCTATTTATAGGTGATCAACTTTTGTTTTGGAGGAATAGTGAATGGCTACTGGATCAGATCACATTTGCATGGATTGGCTTGGAGGATTTCTTCTCAAGCAAGGCAAGCTAGCCATTCCCAAGAGCAGGGCTATGCCTTGACCAAAATCACATTCCTCAGATGTTTTTATTGTTGTTTAATCAGAGAATTTGACTGAGTAGGGTAGCTACCTTGACAATGCACTATTCCACATCAATGCACTTTGAATTCAAGGCAAAATGTGCCAAAGTGGATGAATTTCAAGTTGGAAGATTCCTTGGTTTTTTGACTCAGATTTATCAGTTGGATCAGATGCAATGTGATTGGTTTGAATACATGTGGCATGCTGATCCTCAGTTTTTGGTTCAAAATCGTGTGTAGCAAGCAAACATGCAGACTGATTTTTCCAAAATAGCTTGCAGCAGCATGACTTTGGGCAAGGATTTCTCTTGGCTCAAGTTGAATCAATTCATGCTGTTAAGCTCTTTAAATTCTTGGCAACATATGCAACAACATTGATGTTTAACTTTGGCCTTGATTCATCTTGCATCTATGTGAAAAGATCTCACAAGTTTTGGTGTTTCAACACAAAATCTGCCTTGCCCATAATTTTTCTAAGTGTTGGAAAATGGTGTACTTTCATATTTTCAGCCATTTTGGCTCACTCATAGCTCAAAATCCACAATGAATTGGAGTTAGGTCTAGTTGAAGTTTTTGTAGAGGGAAATGAGATCTACAAATCAAGCTTTGGATGGGAAAAAATGGCCTTGTGGTTTAGGAGTTATGACCCTCCAAAGTTGGTACCCTAGCCACTTTATTTTTAACTTAGAAAATTTTCTAAGTTTTTTATGGTTACCCCTTTTACAAGTTATCCAACTTTTCTTGATTTTTCTTGATGAATGATGATTCAAATCATAAATTAACATCATTTTAGGGTTAAAAATCCATTTTGTTGAAAAATCTCAAAAAGTCAAAGTTGACTTTTGTGCACAGTTGACTTTTTATCAGATGAATTCCAAACTGTGCAATTCTTCAGGAAATCATGTCCTTGACCTAAATCAAACTTGATGGACATGTTCCATGGGTGTCATGGGGCATATTGAGGCATGTCCTAGGGTTTGGGAGCATGTCCTGGTCAAAAGTCAAAGTTACAGTTGACTTTTTCCTTAAAACCCTAATTGTGGTGCAGATGAAATTGAGACTTGTTGCTCAAGCTTCTTGGATTAATCAATTGTTCCAAATGGATCAATATAGTTCATTAGAGACCCTCAAATCCTCTTTTGAGGCCTTGGCTTATGATTTGCCCTAAAAGTTAACTTAGGGGTGAATTAGGTCAAGAAACCCTAATTCCTGATTTTTGATGTATGCATCCCTTGAGGCCAAATTGACTTGGTGATTGGGTCCATGAGGTTCCATGGAGTATATTAGGATATGTTTTGAATCATGGGCTCATGCCCAGATGAAAATTTCCATCTGGAGGCCCTGGTCGACCAAAACCCTAATTTGGTGACACTGGCGATCTTGAAGCTTGATCCACCTAGAAGGGAGCAACCTTGTGCTTAATCCTTGAAGTGGGAATCCTCTTGATCCATTGTGAATGTTTGAGAGGTTAGACAAGTTGAAGATCATGTCATTCCTTGATTGATCCTTTGTCTAAGGCTCTGAGAGGCCTTGAAACCCTAATTTTGATTGTGTTGAATGCTCAACAATTCCTTGAGGAGATTGATGAGGCACAAAGGTATATCCATATTGTGATGATGATTTGCACAATGATGGGAAATCTTAGTGGTCAAAATTTGGGGTATGACACTTATAAGATTGGAAATGGAGAAAAAGTTTCTTTCTGGTTGTCCCGCTGGGCAGGATCGGCTGCCTTGGAATCTTCTTTTCCGGAGCTATGGAACAGAGCTGCGAACAAGGCTAGTTGGGTTGTGGATAATGGATTCCGCGAAGATGGCATTTGGCGATGGAAGGTGGATCTGTCACAACAGAACCTGCCTAAAGACATCAGACAACAGGTCAGTACTTTCCAGACCGTGCTGAAAGACTTTGAGGTGCACGAAGAAGTAAAAGATAAGGTGTTTTGGTTGCATGGCAATAGAGAACATTTTTCTGTTTCCTCCCTGTACCGTTTGCTACAGGTTAATGAAGGAGACAATGGTTGGAATTGTGGGTAGAATTTGAGGGCAGCTCTCAAATTAATTTGGTTCGTGCAGGTACCTCTTAAAGTTAATGTATTTGGGTGGAGGTTAATGCAAAACAAAATTCCAACTCGTGAGAATCTTACACGTAGAGGTATCATAACCGATACTCATGCTATGGTCTGTTCTTTTTGCTTCTTAGAAGAAGAAAAAACTGAACATGTCTTCTTTCACTGCTGTAAATCTGTTATGGTGTGGAAGTATGTGTTTAGGTGGTTAAGAATTGAGGAATTTTATCTTGGTGATATCATGAATCATTTCTCAAGTTGGATGGATGGTTGTGTGAAGAAGAAAATTAATGTTAGGTAGGGGTGTTCGCGGTGCGGTTTGGTTCGGTTTTGAGCATAAAAATCATCCTAACCGCGAGATAAAACTGCATGCGGTTCGGTTTGGTTCGGTTGATTTTTAAAAATTCATCCAAACCAAACCAAACCAATGCGGTTAGAATCGGTTCGGTGGTTGCGGTTTATAGACTTCTTGATTATGGAATTATAAAACTAAGAAACTAATCATATAATTTCCTAAACAGAACAATCATACAAAGCAATGCTTAGCTAAACACAAAGCAATGCTTAGCCAAACACAGTACAAAAGTAAATGAGAAACCAAATTCTATCCCATTTGAAATGCAGCTAGCGCTTTAATTCATCACTTCCTTGCTGGTATATCAAGTACACGAAGATGGTATTAAAACAGTAGCACAGTTTTAAGCATAAGATAATATTGAATGGTACAACAACTTCTGTGCACACTTAGTAGGACCTTGATCTAACCTAGATTCATCCTAGAAAAATAGTACTTTAATTATAATATAATATTATAAATTGGAAATATTAATATGGAAAATGATACTTTAGTTATTAATATGGAAATATAATATTAGAAATTAGGAAGTTAAGGTTAATATGCAGTTCGGTTCAGATCGGTTCGGTTGTGTGGAACAAAAACTGCAACCCGAACCGAACCGCGCGGTTCATTAAAAATATCATCCAAAATCATCCAAACCAAATGCGGTTTTTTGCGGTTTTTGGTTTGGATTGATTCGATTTGCGGTTTTTCTTTTGGATTGGTTCGGATACGATCACCCCTAATGTTAGGAATGCTGTTGGGATGTGGCTAACTGTATGTTGGGTAATTTGGTTGTCTAGAAATAACATAATGTTTAGAGATAAGTATTTGGATCTCGATACAATTACTAATCGAGTCATATTGTTTTCTTGGTGGTGGTTAGGTAGAAACACAAAAATGCATTTAACTGTAACTACTACGAATGGGTTAATGCCCCTTGTGATTTTTTGTAGGTCTCGATTTTAGGCAGTGGCCTTCTCTTGTATATGGTTTGGATACCCTTTAGTATCCTAGATATATAATACACAATTTGCTTCTTAAAAAAAGTTTCCTTAACATGAATCTCTACCCAATTGTGATCCGCTTCCATGTTCTGAACAATTTGAAGACAGTCACATCAGTGACATTAAACCTGTACACCATGATCATATTGCTCAATATGATATATTTTCAAACAATCATCTAGACCATTCTAATGAACTGTGCAACCATCAACTAACCAATTCTGAGACAATATCCTATTGGCAATTAGCTAATTCCCAAATGTTGCATCACTATGAGTTGGAAAATGGTGAAACATTGCCAGAAAATTAGTTAGTTAATTCTCAAGAACACTACGGTCTTTTGAAATAGTGATATACCCAACTATTAGATAGTAAGTGATGACACTCCTTTCAATTGTGAGGAACTTACCCCAGACACTTTGCCAAACAAAAGGAGGAAAAAGAAGTATATAGTATGGGAACACGTTACCATAGAAAATGTTGTTCTAGAATGTAAAAGAGCGTATTACAATCACACTTTTGCCTATAGTACTTGTACAAATATTTCTTGTACCAGCCACCTTAAGAGCCACATTACTAAAGGGACGTGCACAACTATTCTTTGTGGCTAGATTCAGAACACATATGCCCCACGAGCAAGGGGAATAGGTGTTGACAATGCTATTGGTACACAAAGTCGATGTTGTATAACTGAGGGGTTCAATTCAAATACACATAAAATGTAAATTGTTAATTGTGAAAAAAAGCACGAAAACCAGATCAAACAAATGTGATCGATATTGTACCTTTTTTTTATAAAACCCACATATTTCTTCCTTAAAGTTGATTGAACTAAAGCTAATCACAAAAAACTTAATCCATACATTAAAAAGATTCAATATTTTGTGTTCAAATTTATTTAATGGAGTATAATAAACAGTGAAGGAGATGGAAACCCTAAAAAATAGAGATTTGGTAAAAAGAAGATTTTCCACATATACATACCTCAATTAAGTTTCAATCACCACTGACACTGCAATACAACCGAACTACCCTCCTCCACCTTTGTGAAACCTTCACATATATATTGGAGAAGAAGATTGAAGTAGCTCTAGAATGAGGTGAAGGAAAATCACATATGAGGATTTGCGAGCGAGTGAGAAAACCGACAAAGTAGAACAACTACAACAGTATTGAGACACAAAGAAACAATGAAGGTAATCTTTCTAAAGATTTCTAGAAACAACTCAAATGATTTCCAAGTTCTAGATTCTACTAATTTTTAGAATTTCAAAATCTATGTTCAATGAAATTTGGTTTTAGGGTTTCTGAATTCTCTAATAAGGACTGGGTATAAGAGAGACAATAAGGTTTCTGAATTAGATAAGTAGGAGTATCGATAGGGAAGAAGAAGATGAGTTTGATGAGGGAAGGTGAATTTCATGATGAGGTTTCGATTAGTGATGGATAGCTGAGAAGTTATACGTGAAGGTGAGCTTTTTTGCGCTTTTTTAATTTGGTAAAGTTGTGATTTTTTGTAAACACACTGAATGAAAATTTTTTATTTTTTTAAATTTGGTTGAAAGCCTACGATAGCGCTTTTACAAAAAGTGCTAAAAAATCTGTATACTTGTAATAGCGTTTCTTAAAAGCGCTAATAAACCATCGTTTTAATATTATTTTTAATACTTTAAAATAGCGTTTTGATAAAAGTGCTAATATAAATCTCCCCTTTAATAGCGCCCGACAAATAAGCGCTATTATAGGTAAGTATGTAAAATAATTAATAGCGCTTTATCAAAAAGCGCTATTAATTTGATGCTATTGTAGGTCAAAATTGTAGTAGTGAGGCCGACCGGTAGAAGTCTTAGGTCAGCCTACCTGAGACGACCTGAAGGCAGTGGCCACATGCTTTATTCTAGGAGCGTGGAGGTTAGCTTACCGAGCTATGTGTTGACCTATACTGCAGAAAAAAGCTTCTATAGGTCGACCTGAACTCGTATGTGTTGGCCCATGCATTATTTTCAACAATTAAAACTCATTTTTTATGCATGAAACATGCCTAAGGTATTTCCAATAATTTTCAAACTTGTTTGTATGCGTCCTAATGCTAAGATGATCAATGCACATCTAGACTTTAGTTGATTCCGTCCAATATACAAAAATGCTAAATTTTATCCTAGTTTTGACATCATTCAAAACATGACTAGATGGAAGAATGCACCCACATAAGTTCGTGACTAACATACCAATCTAGCGACTATTCATCCACGGTACACACTGAGGTACGTTTGCGTCTGAATATCACCATCTAAGTCACTTGCCATAACCTAAGCTATCTTTGTAGTTCATTCACCTAGTTAGTTATACTCCTAGATTTCCTCACTCATCATTATTAAATTTTAATCACGTTATACATATACACAAGCCTCACAACCAACAACATATAGCATACATCATAATATGATTCATAATATACATAAAACACACATGACAATATAACATGCTATAAGGATCATATGCAACGCTATTACACGATACGCCTCTATCTATCTTATTCCACTTTCACATCATGTAGCAAACATCCATCTGATCATCCTATGGTGGAGTTAACCGAACTAAAAGGGAAAGGTATAATTGAATAAATCATAGAGACTTCTCTCTATATTATAATCATCTATATTATCCTCCTAACACATCCATTCTCACATCATTACGAGTTATAAAACTCAATAACCGATTGTTTTAGCCTAATCAAGATTCTAGGTGAAAACACACACAAACTCGTGTAATTCGATTGATTAATGTTAAACTAATGCATACACATTATGGTACAAGTTATAATACATCCAAGTTGGCATAGAAATAAGAAACAAGTGGTTTTAGGCAACACTAGGAAGAACCAATCGATTGGTTCTTGAGACAATCAATAGTATGCAGCTTCTGTTAAGTATTTTCACAAAATTTGGCAGAACCAATCGATTGGGGTGGCGGACCAATTGATTGTTATTGTATAAATCAACTTTTTCTCCCCTTGCAAGAAGGCCAATTTATTGTTTGATTGTAGAACCCAGGACCAATCGATTGTTCCACCCATTTTCTTCACAAGTTCATCTTCTAAACACCTCTTCTTCCAATTTTAATCACACTAAACACCTCTTCGATTTCGCGTGTAATGCAATTTCTCTTGATTCGTAAAACTAAGATGGTATATTTGAACATAGGGGGAACCAATAACGACATTAAATGGGATCAAACATGGGATTTTTATGTGATTGTCTGTATGAGACGTGCTTGATGATTGTGTGCCAAGATTGTCGTATGTGGACGGTCTTGGGCTGTGGTGGTAATTCCGGAGGAAATTATGGTTAGTATGTGGCTCACGTGGGATCATTGAGGATCGTGGGTTATGCATAAATGCATAATATTTTGGGCATAATTTTGTGTCATGCATTCATGTCATGTTATGTGGAGATGAGCTAGGTGGAAATCCATGATGGGTGCCTAGTCTAGTCCGAACTCCATGTGGGAGTCGAGTGGAGATAAGTTGTAGTTTAGAGGGATGTATACGACTTATCCGGATTCTGACGGGAACTGGGTTCTAGGGTGAACCGTATGTGATTGTGATGGTACCGCATGCATTGTGTCGTGTCAGTTGAGTCGCATTGCATAGGTATATGATTGAATGTGGACTGAATATGTCAAGTATTGGTTTGGCACTCATATTTGCATTGTAATTGTATGATTGATGTGACTTGTATGTTAACTACTCCTTAGCATGTGATTTTCATTGTATATTATTGAATGTAGTTCTCACCCCTTTTCTGTTTGTTGTGTCTGTGCTCCTCGGGGAGTACAGATAATCAGGTACCAGAGTAGTGCTGGGAGCTTGTGTTGCTATTCGATCGAGTCGTATGAGTCGCTCTGATACGTAACACGACAAGGATGGGGATTTCATATTTTCTTTGTGTTAATTGGCATTGTATTTGTTACGTATCATGAAGGAAAGGGAGAAAAAAGGAGAGTTAGGGCAAAAGACTTTTCCACCATCGTTGAAGAGAGAAAGCTCAAAATTCAGGTAAGGGGGGATAATTTAATTCTTTAATGGTGGTCTGAACATGAGAGGGTATTGAGGGTTCCTTTTCCTCTTAGGATTTTTCTGTGTATCCCTTCTTCTTCTTGAATTGTTTGTATGCTTGTGTGGTGATTGCTGTGAATCTGTGTCCATATACTATTCTGATATGGATCTTTGTTGGATGCTGATTTTGAATAGTAAATTCGTGTGAATTCTATGCTGTTATTTCTGGGTTCTGATATGGAAACAGATATGAAAATTGGGGTTTTTGGGGGTTAACGAAGATGGATTCTAACGGTAGAAAACATTGATAAAATAATGAATTAATGAACTACAATGAACCCATTAAAGATAGACTGGTGTAGTTGCTGTTTTGGGTCAAAATTGGGAGCTTGAAGGTGCTCAAGTGGGGGAAGTCGAACTGATGCAAAATTTGGGTTTTCTTTGTGCAGGTTGGCCATACGCGTATGATAGGGGGCCATACGCGTATGGGGGACACTCCTAGGGGAAATACGCGTATGATAGGCACCCCGTCCCCATGTCAGCATGGCCCTCTGCGGATATGCATAAGCTACACGTAACAATGAGTGGTCATACGCGTATAGCAGGAGCAATACGCGTATGGGAAGTTTTGGAGGAAAAATTTCCTCTGGTCATACTCGTAAGGCCCAAGGTAGTACACGTGTGGAGGCTTGGTCAATTGAGCCCTACGCGTATGATGCGCAGACCTGGGGCGAGGGAAATAGGTCCATACGCGTATGGGCATAGTCATACGCGTATGGGCAGAGCTGCAACAAAATTTTTCCGTTTTTGCGATTTCTGTCCCTGTCTTCTGTTTGTTGTGTCTGTGCTCCTCATGGAGTACAGATAATCAGGTACCTGAGTAATGCTTGGAGCACGTGTTGCTATTTGATCGAGTCGTAGGAGTCGCTCTGATACGTAACACGGGAAGGATAAGGATTTCGTATTTTCTTTGTGTTATTTGACATTGTATTTGTTACGTATCATGTTTTATTTGTTGTTGAACCACGTGTTTTGTGGAGATTTATGTATTGGGGTTTTAACGCCGAACCATTTAATTTGTTTCTGCTGTTTAATCAATGGAGTTATATTTTTTTTATGAGGAAATAAATTATGAAGTGATTTGATACTTCATGATGATGGTTGATAATGTGGCATCCTACGTGTGTAACTCTGATAAATTTCCGCAATTATTTTCGTTTTTTTATAAATAATTATGCGAATGGGTAGAATAAGGTGTTACCTAAATCCTATTTAATAACTCACCTAATCAAATGGAGGTGATGAAGAAAATGAGATGAAATAATGGTGATGAATTTCAATGGGTCTTCTTCTTATTTCTTCCCAAGCTCTTTTGTTCCTCTTTCTCTCTTTATCTTCTCCTCTCTTCTTTTCTCTTCCACGTTTTCTTCTTTTCTTTTCCCATTTTTCTTTTTCTTTTTCTTATCCACCACACATATATAATGTAATATAATATAATGTGTGGTTAGGACTAATTAGAAAGGAAATATCATCTTATGATATTTTTTACTACTAGACGAATTATTATTGTTACCAAAAATGCTCATTCTTTTACTCATTAATAAGGATCAGTTTCTTTTAATAATAATTGATCTCTTACGAGTTCACTGGTTACTCTATTTGTCTCAACGGATAACATTTAAAGCACTTAAGAGTATATGAGATATTACACTAACTACGTTTTTATTAACATATATTGATTATTATTTTCAAATATTTTTTATCATGATCTTTTAAACTAACCACTAACTGACAATTTTTTATTTTTTTTAAAAGGAAATAGGTTAACTAAAAGCGAGTACAAGGGGTACTCGAACCCTTACACACGAGAGTTAAGAGATACACTTAGCCGGGTTTGATAACCAAATCGACCAATTACAAGAAGGAGATATAATAAGGACTCTGCCCAACCAAAACCAAACAATAGCTTTGATTAATTGCACCACCTCTTCCACGACGAAACTCCTGTTATTAAATACGACATCATTACGGTACAACCAAACACACCAAACCGCGGCAATCCAGACATACATTCCATAACATTTGCCAAATTTCCTTCTAACAGCTGAATAAGTAATATTAAAAGAAACCATACAAGAAGAGTGAGTAGAAAAGGGAATCCCCACCCAAGAAGATAAGCTGTTCCAAATAGAATCAAGAGAGGAGCAACCAACAAATAAATGGTCCACATCTTCCATATAAATGCTGCAGAAAACACACCAGAATTGATCCAAATCACTAATTAAACCTCTCTTCCCTAATTGGACTCTAGTTGGAAGCCTATCCAAGAACAACCTCCATAAGAAAACATGAATTTTCGATGACACATCAATCTTCTAAACCTTGTTCAACACCTCCTGCACATCCTGCCGAGAATCTTCATCCCCAAAAGCACTCATCAGAGCCGAATAACCACTAAAAACCGTATATATACCATCGTTTTCTTCGTCCCACCTGAATTCGTCGATGACACTTTCATGTAAAGAAAAGGAGTAAACCACTGCCCTACACTCTTGGATACTCCTGCGAAAACTAGGGTCATCATCATACACCTAAAAACAGTTTTCCCACGCGAGGCCACCTATATCAGCCACCAAATCCTCCGACACTCGAGTCATATCAATTTCTTATTCATTATTTTCTATTTTTTTTTCTTCTTAATTCTATTTTGTCCTTTTTTTTTAAAATTTTTAATGTATGTTATATTCATGTGATTGTACAGGTATTTCCTATGTATTTTGTGTTTATTTTTTTTAATATTTCAAGTTGTAAGAACTAATTTTTTACAATTATGTAAAAGATATTATTTAAATACTATGAAAATGATTATTTTAGAAAAATTATAGTTTTGAATAAGAATTGATATTTTTCTTTAACATTTTATGAATCTCATATAGATGATTATGTATATTAAGAAGCTGAAGATATGTATATGATGATCATTGTGAAGTTGATATCAATACTTAAATTCATGGTAAAAAAATTGTTATTTATTAGTAGCTTGTTATGTTCTTTTCTAGATACACCCTTTTTCTATTTTAATAGTTTGTTAAATTCTTTTCTAAATTCAAAATTTTGTATGAAGAAAACTTATAAAAGACTATTTATAGTAGTAAGTAGACAAAATCTAATATATTGAATTGAGCAACAAAATATGGATTAAAAACTTTAAATAGATTTGATTAAAAATTTAACGAGAATACAAAGTGATAAAAGTGCCATAATATAATCAACCAAAAATATTTAATGCAATCCTGATAAAACTATAGATCACTTCCTGTTTGAGTGTAGGCTTACTTTTGGAATTTAGAATGACTTTTTTAAATGGAGGGAAATGCATCATAGACCCAAAAACTGTTTGGCAGAAATCAATTGGATTGCAAGACACACCTAAAAAAAATTGTAAAGTTGCTATCACGAAGATTACAATTGCTGGAACCATATATTGGATATGGCAATATAGAAATGAAATTTGTTTTGATAAAAATATAGATAATATGAATGTAGTTAGCAAAATTATAGAAAATATCGTTTATAGAGGTGGGATGCGGCTTAAGCTAAGAAGCCATTTTGCTAAGTTGATGATGTAGCCTAAGTTATTTCCTTTGGTGTCTTTGTTTATACAGTGGACTGGATTCGCGCGATCGCCATATATTTTTTGTTTTTTTGAAATGTATTCATATTCGTTTAATTTAAAAAAATATTTAATGAAATAAACATACAAAAATAAATGTTCATAGGGAAATACATTTCTTCATCATTCACTAATTGTCTTTTAAATTATTAAAACCTTAAAAGATTTTCATTCATAAGTTTTCGCCCAAATATTAACATAAATAATATTTATAATTAATTAAATAATAATTAATAATATTAAAAAAAATTACTTAATTACATAAAATATATAAAAAAATAGCTTTGTTTTTAATTTTATCCAAAAATTTTGCTAAAAAATTATAATAATTAATTAGATAACAATTTTTTTGAATAAGATTATATAGCAACAAAAAAACTGATACAACATGAGAAGTGGGACAAAACCAAAACCCTCTAAAGAAGAAACGAACCTAAAGAATGGAAAACCAAGCATATTCTTTACAAAACCAGCCCTCAAAATTTGGGAATCAAAAGTTAGTGTAATTTGAAACTGTACGCCATATGTTAGTAAGCTAGTCCACGCAACTGTTCCCTTCTCGGAAGATATAAGACACCACAAAGGACATGTTTGCAGTGATATTAACACAATTAACCCATATGGTATATATTTTCCAAGGAACTTTGAAAGGGGTATTGAAAGCTTGAATAACACCCAACCCTTCTCATGAGCGAACTCAATTGCTAACATAGCACCAGAGAGTTAAGAAACGAGAGAATCAGAAACCCCAAGAAAATTAGAAAAAACACCAAGAAACCTGTCATCAAAGTCTCTAGCAATGCCTCCACAAGCAGAAGAACCCGAATTGCCTAAAGAAGCACCATTACAATTTATCTTATTCTTAAGCAAAATCATGAGTATTGATAAAAGAAGGAGTTTTGAAAATATTTCCAATCAAACCATAAACCGACATAATACCAGAAATAGAATAAGAAGTAGAGATTTTGTTGTCTTTAAATCTAACACTATTTCTAGCAAACCAAACATCATTCAACATATGAATAGCAGCAACATTAAAAATTAATTTACATTGATCTGACCAATTGTGTTTACAGATGCTCCATATATCATCCCACTTCTTGATTAGAATACTAATATTCTCTACGCACAATTATAGAAATTAATCATAACCGTACAATCCAAAATGGTCATATAGACTACATAGAGAGAGAAGCTCTTCCTTCTCTCTAAAAGCTTCCTTGTGTCTATTGGTTTTCTCATTACAATAACCAAATCAGCTTTATTCGAACAACAATTATGTACCAAGTTCATTAAAATATGCTGAGTTTCGTCTTCGTTTGAAGGTTGGATTCTGTATCCTTAGTTAAGGGTTAGTCTCTGTTAGATCTGAAGGGTTTGGTTTAAAGTCCTAACCCTAAGGTTAGAGACCTTCCTCCCTTGAGATCTTTTTCGCAGGGGTTGCCTTTCAACTTTGTTGTCGGGTTCCTTAGCTGAAAAGCTATAGTTGTGGTTGTTTGGTTTGGTTGTTTCTGAGTTATTGGACTCCTTCCGGAGCTTTGGGTTTGAGGGATAGGCAAAATGTTTTCTAGGAAGGAGGAAGAATGGAAAAGAGTCAATAGGAACTGTGCGCCTAAGACAACAAATGCAAGGAGGTCTGTTTGGAGAGCTCATGGTGGAAAAAGTACAGAGTTGGATCTTAAGAATGCATCTTCATTTTTTTCTCAGAGTTTCCTGAAGCTTTTGAAGCTAAACAGATGTTCGACATCTTCAAAGACTATGGAATGGTGTTGGAGGTTTACATTCCTCCAAGAAGAGATAAGAGAGGGAAGATATTTGGATTCGTGAGGTTTAAAAAAGTAGATGATGAATATCTTTTTGCCATTAAATTGGACAACATTGTCATTAATGGAAAAAAGATATTCACAAACAAACCTAGATTTCAAAGGAGGGTTATGGATGTGCAAGCGAAAGTTCAGGTGTTTCATCAAGCGGTAGGGTTGAATACGAACGGTTTTCGAGCTCAAAGCAGTCATGCAAAGAACGCAAGATTTGGGAATCAATCATATGCTCAAGTAACTACAGGAGGTAGAAGGATTCAAGAAGGTCAAAAGAAGATTTTAAATCAAGATTGTATGGGAGACAAACCGGATTTTACGCATCTTATGTTTGACGTGGAGAAAAATGCTCTATTAAGGTTCGAAAAAGCATTTGTTGGTGTTTTGGAGGATCCTGGTTCGGGCTTTGATGTCCAAGAGGCATTGCATATTGAAGGGTATTTCCATATCAAAGCAACTCCATTGGGGGCTAATTTGTGTTTGTTGGAGGAGGAGGAAGTTGGGGGTATTTTGAAAATGGTGAAAGAAGATGAAGAATGGATTTCCAGATGGTTCTCAGATATACATCCTTGGTCTCCAGCAGATGTAGACAAGGAAAGATTGACTTGGATAAGTATTTATGGGCTCCCCTGTCACGTTTAGGGTGATAAGTTCTATACTTTTTTGGCTGGAAGGTTAGGAGATTATGTGAAAGCAGATGATGATACCAGGAATATGGCTAGATTGGATGTGGCTAGGATTCTTATTAGAACAAAGTTTGCTTTAAACTTGAATGAAGTGTTCAATATTGAAGTTAATGGAGATGTGTATAGAATTAAGGTGAGAGAAGATTCTGTAGGAGGTAGGAAACCTTGGTTTGCGACGGAACAATCTATGGAGGATAGTTCAAGAATTTCATCTTCAGATAGTGAAGTGGAGGATTCCATAATTAAATTAAGTGAAGATGAAGAAGATATTCAGAAGGAGGAAGTAGGAGGATGTACGATAAAAGAGGAAGGGAGAGGTGTTCGAGGTGGGAATCAAGAGGTAACTGAGGAGAGAGATTCAAGTGGTGTAGAGGAGGGGCCCGCGGATAGGTTGACTGTACCTACTACTGATGGAAATCTAGGTTTGGGTCAATGTAGGTCCGCAGCAGAGGGTGATAGGGACTTGAGGGAGCAAGCACGGGTTCTGGTGCAGGGATGTGAAGAGGACACGTCCTTTCATGTGTCAGAACACTTTTTGATTGAGGGACCACGGGAATTGTATACAAAAGAAAATAACACGGATGGTGAAGGAAAGCATAGCCCTGAGGGAATTATCGAGGTAACAGAAGGAAGAGAGAAACAAAATCAGTTGGTGTGTGGTCCAGAGACTAGGAAGCTTAAAAAGGTTGTGCAACTTGATGAAATTTATTAGAAATTAAAGATACCTGTTGCCCCTTCATATTATTCAACCTTGCTGAATGGAAGAAGATCATATGGAGAAATGGCTGCTAAACCAAATCAGTTGTGTGTAGATGGTGAGGAGGAGATATCTAGTGATGGATGGACTCATATGTCTGCTGGTGATTCAATTGGAGATGAGGAGGTTCAAAAAAGTAATTATAGAATTAGGAGAAAGTTAAAAGGTTTTCCATCTAGAATATGGGGTGCCATTAAGCAGATGGGGGTGGAAGTTGAGGAAGATGATGAGGTTTTTGAGAATTGTATCAGGAATTATGAAGCTGAGGAGAGGAAAGTAATTATAGGTAAGAAGGTGGCAGCTAAGGGTAAGTTATGAATTTTATGACGTATAACATAAGAGGGTGTGGTAGTAGTGTTAAGAGGAGGAGGCTTAGGACGTTGTTTCAAAAAGAAAAGGTTGATGTGGTTTTTCCTGCAGGAAACCAAATGTGAATTGATGACAGACAAGTTAGTTACTGAGATGTGGGGAAATGAGAACTGTTTATGGTCTGGTGTAGGTTCTGTAGGCAACGCGGGTGGAATCCTCACCATATGGAGGAAAAATTGTATAGTTCCGTTATGTAGTTTCAAAGGTAACGGGTACTTAGGAGTGAATGCTATTTGGAAGGGGCAAAATGTATACTTTTTAAACATCTATTCTTCTTGCTCTAATGTGGATAAGAGAGTTCTTTGGAGTAAAATTCTGCAGCTCAAGGAAACAATTGACGCTGGTGAATGGGTCATTGGTGGTGACTTTAACGCCATTAAAAATAGAAGGGAGAGACGTGGGAGTTGTAATCAAAACAGTAGAATTATAGAGGATTTCAAGGACTTCATTGAGTTGTCTGGATGTGTAGACATCCCTGTGCGAGGTAACATATATGCGTGGTTTAATGCTTCTGGTAGTTCTAGTAGCAGGATAGACATGTCCTCATTTCCCCTGGTTTGATTAATAATTGGAACTCAATCACTCAAAATGTTGGATCATGGGATATTTCTGACCATAGGCCAGTGACGATAATAACAAGAAACATCAATTGGGGACCGAAACCATTCAAAGTGTTGAAATGTTGGTTAGAGCATCACGAGTTTCTTCCCTTTGTTAGACATGTTTGGGATTCCTATAAGGTTGAAGGCAGTGTGTTATTTATTTTGTGTAAGAAATTTTAGCATCTTCGGAATCGGTTACGTTGGTGGAATACCAATGTCTTTGGCTGGGTTGATACAAAGATCAGTGAGAGTACTAATACCATCAATGATGTTGAGGATTTGAGGGCAGCTCTCAAATTAATTTGGTTCGTGCAGGTACCTCTTAAAGTTAATGTATTTAGGTGGAGGTTAATGCAAAACAAAATTCCAACTCGTGAGAATCTTACACGTAGAGGTATCATAACCGATACTCATGCTATGGTCTGTTCTTTTTGCTTCTTAGAAGAAGAAAAAACTGAACATGTCTTCTTTCACTGCTGTAAATCTATTATGGTATGGAAGTATGTGTTTAGGTTGTTAAGAATTGAGGAATTTTATCTTGGTGATATCATGAATCATTTCTCAAGTTGGATGGATGGTTGTGTGAAGAAGAAAATTAATTTAAGGTAGGGGTGTTCGTGGTGCGGTTTGGTTCGGTTTTGAGCATAAAAATCATCCTAACCGCAAGATAAAATTGCATGCGGTTCGGTTTGGTTCGGTTGATTTTTAAAAATTCATCCAAACCAAACCAAACCAAACCAATGCGGTTAGAATCAGTTCGGTGGTTGCGGTTTATAGACTTCTTGATTATGAAATTATAAAACTAAGAAACTAATCATATAATTTCCTAAACAGAACAATCATACAAAGCAATGCTTAGCCAAACACAAAGCAATGCTTAGCCAAACACAGTACAAAAGTAAATGAGAAACCAAATTCTATCCCATTTGAAATGGAGCTAGCGCTTTAATTCATCACTTCCTTGCTGGTATATCAAGTACACGAAGATGGTATTAAAACAGTAGCACAGTTTTAAGCATAAGATAATATTGAATGGTACAACAACTTCTGTGCACACTTAGTAGGACCTTGATCTAACCTAGATTCATCCTAGAAAAATAGTACTTTAATTATAATATAATATTATAAATTGGAAATATTAATATGGAAAATGATACTTTAGTTATTAATATGGAAATATAATATTAGAAATTAGGAAGTTAAGGTTAATATGCGGTTCGGTTCAGATCGGTTCGGTTGTGTGGAACAAAAACTGCAAACCGAACCGAACCGCGCGGTTCATTAAAAATATCATCCAAAATCATCCAAACCAAATGCGGTTTTTTGCGGTTTTTGGTTTGGATTGATTCGATTTGCGGTTTTTCTTTTGGATTGGTTCGGATACGATCACCCCTAATGTTAGGAATGCTGTTGGGATGTGGCTAACTGTATGTTGGGTAATTTGGTTGTCTAGAAACAACATAATGTTTAGAGATGAGTATTGGGATCTCGATACAATTACTAATCGAGTCATATTGTTTTCTTGGTGGTGGTTAGGTAAGAAACACAAAAATGCATTTAACTGTAACTACTACGAATGGGTTAATGCCCCTTGTGATTTTTTGTAGGTCTCGATTTTAGGCAGTGGCCTTCTCTTGTATATGGTTTGGATACCCTTTAGTATCCTAGATATATAATACACAATTTGCTTATTAAAAAAAGTTTCCTTAACATGAATCTCTACCCAATTGTGATCCGCTTCCATGTTCTGAACAATTTGAAGACAGTCACATCAGTGACATTAAACTTGTATACCATGATCATATTGCTCAATATGATATATTTTCAAACAATCATCTAGACCATTCTAAGGAACTGTGCAACCATCAACTAACCAATTCTGAGACACTATCCTATTGGCAATTAGCTAATTCCCAAATGTTGCATCACTATGAGTTGGAAAATGGTGAAACATTGCCAGAAAATTAGTTAGTTAATTCTTAAGAACACTACGGTCTTTTGAAATAGTGATATACCCAACTATTAGATAGTAAGTGATGACACTCCTTTCAATTGTGAGGAACTTACCCCAAACACTTTGCCAAACAAAAGGAGGAAAAAGAAGTATATAGTATGGGAACACGTTACCATAGAAAATGTTGTTCTAGAATGTAAAAGAGCGTATTACAATCACACCTTTGCCTATAGTACTTGTTCAAATATTTCTTGTACCAGCCACCTTAAGAGCCACATTACTAAAGGGACGTGCACAACTCTTCTTTGTGGCTAGGTTCAGAACACATATGCCCCACGAGCAAAGGGAATAGGTGTTGACAATGCTATTGGTACACAAAGTCGATGTTGTATAACTGAGGGGTTCAATTAAAATACACATAAAATGTAAATTGTTAATTGTGAAAAAAAGAACGAAAACCAGATCAAACAAATGTGATCGATATTGTACCTTTTTTTTATAAAACCCACATATTTCTTCCTTAAAGTTGATTGAACTAAAGCTAATCACAAAAAACTTAATCCATACATTAAAAAGATTCAATATTTTGTGTTCAAATTTATTTAATGGAGTATAATAAACAGTGAAGGAGATGGAAACCCTAAAAAATAGAGATTTGGTAAAAAGAAGATTTTCCACATATACATACCTCAATTAAATTCCAATCACCACTGACACTGCAATACAACCGAACTACCCTCCTCCACCTTTTTGAAACCTTCACATATATATTGGAGAAGAAGATTGAAGTAGCTCTAGAATGAGGTGAAGGAAAATCACATATGAGGATTTGCGAGCGAGTGAGAAAACCGACAAAGTAGAACAACTACAGTAGCATTGAGACACAAAGAAACAATGAAGGTAATCTTTTTGAAGATTTCTAGAAACAACTCAAATGATTTCCAAGTTCTAGATTCAACTAATTTTTAGAATTTCAAAATCTATGTTCAATGAAATTTTTTTTTAGGGTTTCTGAATTCTCTAATAAGGACTGGGTATAAGAGAGACAATAAGGTTTCTGAATTAGATAAGTAGGAGTATCGATAGGGAAGAAGAAGATGAGTTTGATGAGGGAAGGTGAATTTCATGATGAGGTTTCGATTAGTGATGGAGAGCTGAGAAGTGATACGTGAAGGTGAGCTTTTTTGCGTTTTTTTAATTTGGTAAAGTTGTGATTTTTTGTAAACACACTGAATGAAAATTTTTTATTTTTTTAAATTTGGTTGAAAGCCTACAATAGCGCTTTTACAAAAAGTGCTAACAAATCTGTATACTTGTAATAGCATTTCTTAAAAGCGCTAATAAACAATCGTTTTAATATTATTTTTAATACTTTAAAATAGCGTTTTGATAAAAGTGCTAATATAAATCTCCCCTTTAATAGCGCCCGACAAATAAGCGCTATTATAGGTAAGTATGTAAAATAATTAATAGCGCTTTATCAAAAAGCGCTATTAATTTGATGCTATTGTAGGTCAAAATTGTAGTAGTGAGGCCGACCGGTAGAAGTCTTAGGTCAGCCTACCTGAGGCGACCTGAAGGCAGTGGCCACATGCTTCATTCTAGGAGCGTGGAGGTCGGCTTACCGAGCTATGTGTTGACCTATACTGCAGAAAAAAGCTTATATAGGTCGACCTGAACTCGTATGTGTTGGCCCATGCATTATTTTCAACACTTAAAACTCATTTTTTATGCATGAAACATGCCTAAGGTATTTCCAATAATTTTCAAACTTGTTTGTATGCGTCCTAATGCTAAGATGATCAATGCACATCTAGACTTTAGTTGATTCCGTCCAATATACAAAAACGCTAAATTTTATACTAGTTTTGACATCATTCAAAACATGACTAGATGGAAGAATTCACCCACATAAGTTCGTGACTAAGATACCAATCTAGCGACTATTCATCCACGGTACACACTGAGGTACGTTTGCATCTGAATATCACCATCTAAGTCACTTGCCATAACCTAAGCTATCTTTGTAGTTCATTCACCTAGTTAGTTATACTCCTAGATTTCCTCACTCATCATTATTAAATTTTAATCATGTTATACATATACACAAGCCTCACAACCAACAACATATAACATACATCATAATATGATTCATAATATGCATAAAACACACATGACAATATAACATGCTACAAGGATCATATGCAACGCTATTACACGATACGCCTCTATCTATCTTATTCCACTTTCACATCATGTAGCAAACATCCATCTGATCATCCTATGGTGGAGTTAACCGAACTAAAAGGGAAAGGTATAATTAAATAAATCATAGAGACTTCTCTCTATATTATAATCATCTATGTTATCCTCCTAACACATCCATTCTCACATCATTACGAGTTATAAAACTCAATAACCGATTGTTTTAGCCTAATCAAGATTCTAGGTGAAAACACACACAAACTCGTGTAATTCGATTGATTAATGTTAAACTAATGCATACACATCATGGAACAAGTTATAATACATCCAAGTTGGCATAGAAATAAGAAACAAGTGGTTTTAGGCAACACTAGGAAGAACCAATTGATTGGTTCTTGAGACAATCAATAGTATGCAGCTTCTATTAAGCATTTTCACAAAATTTGGCAGAACAAATCGATTGGGGTGGCGGACCAATCGATTGTTATAGTATAAATCAACTTTTTCTCCCCTTGCAAGAAGGCCAATTTATTGTTTGATAGTAGAACCCAGGACCAATCGATTGTTCCACCCATTTTCTTGACAAATTCATCTTCTAAACACCTCTTCTTCCAATTTTAATCACACTAAACACCTCTTCAATTTCGCGTGTAATGCAATTTCTCTTGATTCGTAAAACTAAGATGGTATATTTGAACATAGGGGGAACCAATAACGACATTAAATGGGATCAAACATGGGATTTTTATGTGATTGTCTGTATGAGACGTGCTTGATGATTGTGTGCCAAGATTGTCGTATGTGGACGGTCTTGGGCTGTGGTGGTAATTCCGGAGGAAATTATGGTGAGTATGTGGCTCACGTGGGATCTTTGAGGATCGTGGGTTATGCATGAATGCTTATTATATTGTGCATAATTTTGTGTCATGCATTCATGTCATGTTATGTGGAGATGAGCTAGGTGGAAATCCATGACGGATGCCTAGTCTAGTCCGAACTCCATGTGGGAGTCGAGTGGAGATAAGTTATAGTTTAGAGGGATGTATACGACTTATCCGGATTCCGACGGGAACCGGGTTCTAGGGTGAACCGTATGTGATTGTGATGGTACCACATGTATTGTGTCGTGTCAGTTGAGTCGCATTGCATAGGTATATGATTGAATGTGGGCTGAATATGTCAAGTATTGGTTTGGCACTCATATTTGCGTTGTAATTGTATGACTGATGTGACTTGTATGTTAACTACTCCTTAGCATGAGATTTTCACGGTATATTATTGAATGTAGTTCTCACCCCTTTTCTGTTTGTTGTGTCTGTGCTCCTCGGGGAGTACAGATAATCAGGTACCAGAGTAGTGCTTGGAGCATGTGTTGCTATTCGATCGAGTCGTATGAGTCGCTCTGATACGTAACACGACAAGGATGGGGATTTCGTATTTTCTTTGTGTTAATTGGCATTGTATTTGTTACGTATCATGAAGGAAAGGGAGAAAGAAGGAGAGTTAGGGCAAAAGACTTTTCCACCATCGTTGAAGAGAGAAAGCTCAAAATTCAGGTAAGGGGGGATAATTTAATTCTTTAATGGTGGTCTGAACCTGAGGGGGTATTGAGGGTTCCTTTTCCTCTTAGGATTTTTCTGTGTATCCCTTCTTCTTCTTGAATTGTTTGTATGCTTGTGTGGTGATTGCTGTGAATCTGTGTCCATATACTATTATGATATGGATCTTTGTTGGATGCTAATTTTGAATAGTAAATTCGTGTGAATTCTATGATGTTGTTTCTGGGTTCTGATATGGAAACAGATATGAAAATTGGGGTTTTTGGGGGTTAACGAAGATGGATTCTAATGGTAGAAAACATTGATAAAATAATGAATTAATGAACTACAATGAACCCATTAAAGATAGACTGGTGTAGTTGCTGTTTTGGGTCGAAATCAGGAGCTTGAAGGTGCTCAAGTGGGGGAAGTCGAACTGATGCAAAATTTGGGTTTTCTGTGTGCAGGCTGGCCATACGCGTATGATAGGGAACGCGTATGGGGGGCACTCCTAGGGGGAAATACGCGTATGATACGCACCTCGTCCCCATGTCAGCATGGCCCTCTGCGGATATGCATAAGCTACACGTAAGGATGAGTGGTCATACGTGTACAGCAGGAGCAATACGCGTATGGGAAGTTTTGGAGGGAAAATTTCCTCTGGTCATACTCGTAAGGCCCAAGGCAGTACACGTGTGGAGGCCTGGGCAATTGAGCCTTACGCGTATGATACGCAGACCTGGGGCGAGGGAAACAGTTCCATACGCGTATGGGCATAGTCATACGCGTATGGGCAGAGCTGCAACAAAATTTTTCCGTTTTTGCGATTTCTGTCCCTGTCTTCTGTTTGTTGTGTCTGTGCTCCTTAGGGAGTACAGATAATCAGGTACCTGAGTAATGCTTGGAGCACGTGTTGCTATTTGATCGAGTCGTAGGAGTCGCTCTGATACGTAACACGGGAAGGATGAAGATTTCGTATTTTCTTTGTGTTATTTGACATTGTATTTGTTACGTATCATGATTTGTTTTATTTGTTGTTGAACCACGTGTTTTGTGGAGATTTGATGTATTGGGGTTTTAACGCCGAACCATTTAATTTGTTTCTGCTTTTTAATCAATGGAGTTATATTTTTTTATGAGGAAATAAATTATGAAGTGATTTGATACTTCATGATGATGGTTGATAACGTGGCATCCTACGTGTGTAACTCTGATAAATTTCCGCAACTATTTTCGTTTTTTTATAAATAATTATGCGAATGGGTAGAATAAGTTGTTACATAAATCCTATTTAATAACTCACCTAATCAAATGGAGGTGATGAACAAAATGAGATGAAATAATGGTGATGAATTTCAATGGGTCTTCTTCTTATTTCTTCCCAAGCTCTATTGTTCCTCTTTCTCTCTTTCTCTTCTCCTCTCTTCTTTTCTCTTCCACGTTTTCTTCTTTTCTTTTCCCATTTTTCTTTTTCTTTTTCTTATCCACCACACATATATAATGTAATATAATATAATGTGTGGTTAGGACTAATTAGAAAGGAAATATCATCTTATGATATTTTTTACTACTAGACGAATTATTAATGTTACCAAAATGCACATTCTTTTACTCATTAATAAGGATCAATTTCTTTTAATAATAATTGATCTCTTACGAGTTCACTGGTTACTCGATTTGTCTCAACGGATAACATTTAAAGCACTTAAGAGTATATGAGATATTACACTAACTACGTTTTTATTAACATTTATTGATTATTATTTTCAAATATTTTTTATCATGATCTTTTAAACTAACCACTAACTGACATTTTTTTATTTTTTTTAAAAGGAAATAGGTTAACTAAAAGCGAGTACAAGGGGTACTCGAACCCTTACACACGAGAGTTAAGAGATACACTTAGCCGGGTTTGAAAACCAAATCGACCAATTACAAGAAGGAGATATAATAAGGACTCTACCCAACCAAAACCAAACAGTAGCTTTGATTGATTGCACCACCTCTTCCACGACGAAACTCCTGTTATTAAATACGACATCATTACGATACAACCAAACACACCAAACCGCAGCAATCCAGATATACATTCCATAACATTTGCCAAATTTCCTTCTAACAGCAGAATAAGTAATATTAAAAGAAACCATTCAAGAAGAGTGAGTAGAAAAGGGAATCCCCACCCAAGAAGATAAGCTGTTCCAAATAGAATCAAGAGAGGAGCAGCCAACAAATAAATGGTCCACATCTTCCATATAAATGCTGCAGAAAACACACCAGAATTGATCCAAATCACTAATTAAACCTCTCTTCCCTAATTGGACTCTAGTTGGAAGCCTATCCAAGAACAACCTCCATAAGAAAACATGAATTTTCGACGACACATCAATCTTCCAAACCTTGTTCAACACCTCCTGCACATCCTGCCGAGAATCTTCATCTCCAAAAGCACTCATCAGAGCCGAATAACCACTAAAAACCGTATATATACCATCGTTTTCTCCGTCCCACTTGAATTCATCGATGACACTTTCATGTAAAGAAAAGGAGTTAACCATTGCCCTACACTCTTGGATACTCCTGCGAAAACTAGGGTCATCATCATACACCTAAAAACAATTCTCCCATGCGAGGCCACCCATATCAGCCACCAAATCCTCCGACACTTGAGTCATATCAAATTTTTATTCATTATTTTCTATTTTTGTTTTTCTTAATTCTATTTTGTCCTTTTTTTTTTAAATTTTTAATGTATGTTATATTCATGTGATTGTACAGTTATTTCCTATGTATTTTGTGTTTATTTTTTTTAATATTTCAAGTTGTAAGAACTAATTTTTTACAATTATGTAAAAGATATTATTTAAATACTATGAAAATAATTATTTTAGAAAAATTATAGTTTTGAATAAGAATTGATATTTTTCTTTAACATTTTATGAATCTCATATAGATGATTATGTATATTAAGAAGCTGAAGATATGTATATGATGATCATTGTGAAGTTGATATCAATACTTAAATTCATGGTAAAAAAATTGTTATTTATTAGTAGCTTGTTATGTTCTTTTCTAGATACACCCTTTTTCTATTTTAATAGTTTGTTAAATTCTTTTCTAAATTCAAAATTTTGTATGAAGAAAACTTATAAAAGACTATTTATAGTAGTAAGTAGACAAAATCTAATATATTGAATTGAGCAACAAAATATGGATTAAAAACTTTAAATAGATTTGATTAAAAATTTAACGAGAATACAAAATGATAGAAGTGCCATAATATAATCAACCAAAAATATTTAATGCAATGCTGATAAAACTATAGATCACTTCCTGTTTGAGTGTAGGCTTACTTTTGGAATTTAGAATGACTTTTTTAAATGGAGGGAAATGCATCATAGACCCAAAAACTGTTTGGCAGAAATCAATTGGATTGCAAGACACACCTAAAAAAAGTTGTAAAGTTGCTATCACGAAGATTACAATTGCTGGAACCATATATTGGATATGGCAATATAGAAATGAAATTTGTTTTGATAAAAATATAGATAATATGAATGTAGTTAGCAAAATTATAGAAAATATCGTTTATAGAGGTGGGATGCGGCTTAAGCTAAGAAGCCATTTTGCTAAGTTGATGATGTAGCCTAAGTTATTTCTTTTGGTGTCTTTGTTTATACAATGGACTGGATTCGCGCGATCGCCATATATTTTTTGTTTTTTTGAAATCTATTCATATTTGTTTAATTTAAAAAAATATTTAATGAAATGAACATACAAAAATAAATGTTCATAGGGAAATACATTTCTTCATCATTCACTAATTGTCTTTTAAATTATTGGCTAAAATACAGTTTTAGTCCCCCTGTTTTTCAAAATTCACAGTTTTGGTCCCCCTGTTTTTTTTTTCAACAGTTTTGGTCCCCCACCTCAATTTTGGCCAAAAAAAGTGATGAACAGTAACTTGTCCGTACATGAACAGTACACGTCCGTACATGAACAGTACACGTCCGTACATGAACAGTGAGGGGTGGGAGACCAAAACTGTTAAAAAAAAAACAGGGGGACCAAAACTGTGAATTTTGAAAAACAGGGGGACCAAAACTGTATTTTAGCCTAAATTATTAAAACCTTAAAAGATTTTCATTCATAAGTTTTCGCCCAAATATTAACATAAATAATATTTATAATTAATTAAATAATAATTAATAATATTAAAAAAAATTACTTAATTACATAAAATATATAAAAAAATAGCTTTGTTTTTAATTTTATCCAAAAAATTTGCTAAAAAATTATAATAATTAATTAGATAACAATTTTTTTGAATAAGATTATATAGCAACAAAAAAACTGATACAACATGAGAAGTGGGACAAAACCAAAACCCTCTAAAGAAGAAACGAACCTAAAGAATGGAAAACCAAGCATATTCTTTACTAAACCAGCCCTCAAAATTTGGGAATCAAAGTGAAGTTAGTGTAATTTGAAATTGTAAGCCATATGTTAGTAAGCTAGTCCACGCAACTATTCCCTTCTCGGAAGATATAAGAAACCACAAAGGACATGTTTGGAGTGATATTAACACAATTAACCCATATGGTATATATTTTCCAAGGAACTTTGAAAGGGGCATTGAAAGCTTGAACCACACCCAACCCTTCTCATGAGCGAACTCAATTGCTAACATAGCACCAGAGAGTTAAGAAACGAGAGAATCAGAAACCCCAAGAAAATTAGAAAAAACACCAAGAAACCTGTCATCAAAGTCTCTAGCAATGCCTCCACAAGCAGAAGAACCCGAATTTCCTAAAGAAGCACCATTACAATTTATCTTATTCTTAATCAAAATCATGAGTATTGATAAAATAAGGAGTTTTGAAAATATTTCCAATCAAACCATAAACCGACATAATACCAGAAATAGAATAAGAAGTAGAGATTTTTTTGTCTTTAAATCTAACACTATTTCTAGCAAACCAAACATCATTCAACATATGAATAGCAGCAACATTAAAAATTAATTTACATTGATCTGACCAATTGTGTTTACAGATGCTCCATATATCATCCCACTTCTTGATTAGAATACTAATATTCTCTACGCACAATTATAGAAATTAATCATAATCGTACAATCCAAAACGGTCATATAGACTACATAGAGAGAGAAGCTCTTCCTTCTCTCTAAAAGTTTCCTTGTGTCTGTTGGTTTTCTCACGGTATTACAATAACCAAATCATCTTTATTAGAACAACAATCATGTACCAAGTTCATTAAAATATGCTGGGTTTCATCTTCGTTTGAAGGTTGGATTCTGTATCCTTAGTTAAGGGTTAGTCTCGGTTAGATCTGAAGGGTTTGGTTTAAAGTCCTAACCTTAGGGTTAGGGACCTTCCTCCCTTGAGATCTTTTTCGCAGGGGTTGCCTTTCAACTTTGGTGTCGGGGTCCTTAGCTGAAAAGCTATAGTTGTGGTTGTCTAGTTTGGTTGTTTCTGAGTTATTGGACTCCTTCCGGAGCTTTGGGTTTGAGGGATAGGAAAAATGTTTTCTAGGAAGGAGGAAGAATGGAAAAGAGTTAATAGGAATAGTGCGCCTAAGACAACAAATGCAAGGAGGTCTGTTTGGAGAGCTCATGGTGGAAAAAGTACAGAGTTGGATCTTAAGAATGCATCTTCATTTTTTTCTCAGAGTTTCCTGAAGCTTTTGAAGCTAAACAGATGTTCGACATCTTTAAAGACTATGGAATGGTGTTGGAGGTTTACATTCCTCCAAGAAGAGATAAGAGAGGGAAGAGATTTGGATTCGTGACATTTAAAAAGGTAGATGATGAAGATCTTTTTGCCATTAAATTGGACAACATTGTCATTAATGGCAAAAAGATATTCGCAAACAAACCTAGATTTCAAAGGAGGGTTATGGTTGTGCAAGCGAAAGTTCAGGTGTTTCATCAAGCAGTAGGGTTGAATATGAACGGTTTTCGAGCTCAAAGCAGTCATATAAAGAACGCAGGATTTGGGAATCAATCATATGCTCAAGTAACTACAGGAGGTAGAAGGATTCAAGAAGGTCAAAAGAAGATTTTAAATCAAGATTGTATGGGAGACAAACCGGATTTTGCGCATCTTATGTTTGACGTGGAGAAAGATGCTCTGTTATGGTTCGAAAAAGCATTTGTTGGTGTTTTGGAGGATCCTGGTTCGGGCTTTGATGTCCAAGAGGCATTGCATATTGAAGGGTATTTCCATATCAAAGCAACTCCATTGGGGGCTAATTTGTGTTTGTTGGAGGAGGAGGAAGTTGGGGGTATTTTGAAAATGGTGAAATAAGATGAAGAATGGATTTCCAGATGGTTCTCAGATATACATCCTTGGTTTCCAGCAGATGTAGACAAGGAAAGATTGACATGGATAAGTATTTATGGGCTCCCCTGTCACGTTTGGGGTGATAAGTTCTATACTTTTTTGGCTGGAAGGTTAGGAGATTATGTGAAAGCAGATGATGATACCAGGAATATGGCTAGATTGGATGTGGCTAGGATTCTTATTAGAACAAAGTTTGCTTTAAACTTGAATGAAGTGTTCAATATTGAAGTTAATGGAGATGTGTATAGAATTAAGGTGAGAGAAGATTCTGTAGGAGGTAGGAAACCTTGGTTTGCGACGGAACAATCTATGGAGGATAGTTCAAGAATTTCATCTTCAGATAGTGAAGTGGAGGATTCCATAATTAAATTAAGTAAAGATGAAGAAGATATTCAGAAGGAGGAAGTAGGAGGATGTACGATAAAAGTGGAGGGGAGAGGTGTTCGAGGTGGGAATCAAGAGGTAACTGAGGAGAGAGATTCAAGTGGTGTAGGGGAGGGGCCCGCGGACAGGTTGACTGTACCTACTACTGATGAAAATCTAGGTTTGGGTCAATGTAGGTCTGCAGCAGAGGGTGATAGGTACTTGAGGGAGCAAGCACGGGTTCAGGTGCAGGGATGTGATGAGGACACGCCCTTTCATGTGTCAGAACACCTCTTGATTGAGGGACCATGGGAATTGTATACAAAAGAAAATAACATGGATGGTGAAGCAAAGCATAGCCCTGGGGGAATTATCGAGGTAACAGAAGGAAGAGAGAAACAAAATCAGTTGGCGTGTGGTCCAGAGATTAGGAAGCCTAAAATGGTTGTGCAACTTGATGAAATTTATCAGAAATTAAAGATACCTGTTGCCCCTTCATATTATTCAACCTTGCTGAATGGAAGAAGATCGTATGGAGAAATGGCTGCCAAACCAAATCAGTTGTGTGTAGTTGGTGAGGAGGAGATATCTAGTGATGGATGGACTCATATGTCTGCTGGTGATTCAATTGGAGATGAGGAGGTTCAAAAAAGTAATTCTAGAATTAGAAGAAAGTTAGAAGGTCTTCCATCTAGAATATGGGGTGCCATTAAGTAGATGGGGGTGGAAGCTGAGGAAGATGATGAGGTTTTTGAGAATTGTATCAGGAATTATGAAGCTGAGGAGAGGAAAGTAATTATAGGTAAGAAGGTGGCAGCTAAGGGTAAGTTATGAATTTTATGACGTATAACATAAGAGGGTGTGGTAGTAGTGTTGAGAGGAGGAGGCTTAGGACGTTGTTTCAAAAAGAAAAGGTTGACGTGATTTTTCTGCAGGAAACCAAATGTGAATTGATGACAGACAAGTTAGTTACTGAGATGTGGGGAAATGAGAACTGTTTATGGTCTGGTGTAGGCTCTATAGGCAACGCGGGTGGAATCCTCACCATATGGAGGAAAAATTGTATAGTTCCGTTATGTAGTTTCAAAGGTAACGGGTACTTAGGAGTGAATGCTATTTGGAAGGGGCAAAATGTATACTTTTTAAACATCTATTCTTCTTGCTCTAATGTGGATAAGAGAGTTCTTTGGAGTAAAATTCTGCAGCTCAAGGAAACAATGGAAGCTGGTGAATGGGTCATTGGTGGTGACTTTAACGCCATTAAAAATAGGAGGGAGAGACGTGGGAGTTGTAATCAAAATAGTAGAATTATAGAGTATTTCAAGGATTTCATTGAGTTGTCTGGCTGTGTAGACATCCCTGTGCGAGGTAACAGATATACGTGGTTTAATGCTTATGGTAGTTCTAGTAGCAGGATAGACAGGTTCCTCATTTCCCCTGGTTTGATTAATAATTGGAACTCGATCACTCAAAATGTTGGATCAAGGGATATTTCTGACCATAGGCCAGTGACGATAATAACAAGAAACATCAATTGGGGACCGAAACCATTCAAAGTGTTGAACTGTTGGTTAGAGCATCACGAGTTTCTTCCCTTTGTTAGACATATTTGGGATTCCTATAAGGTTGAAGGCAGTGTGTTCTTTATTTTGTGTAAGAAATTTCAGCATCTTCGGAATTGGTTACGTTGGTGGAATACCAATGTCTTTGGCTGGGTTGACACAAAGATCAGTGAGAGTACTAATACCATCAATGATGTTAAGGATTTGATTGCGCAGAATAGTGAAGATATTAATGCTGATTTGTTGAGAGCTAGAAGAGTTGCTGAGGACGAATTATGGAGAAACTTGAGAATCAAGGAAAGTATACTTAAACAAAAAGCGAGGTTGAATTGGATTAAAGAAGGGGATGCAAATTCAAAGTTTTTCCATGCTGCAATAAGGCATCGTAACAGAATAAATTCGATCAGTTCAATTCAAGTTGAAGGAGAAACAATTGAAGATGTCATTGGTATCAAAGAAGCAGTGGCAAGTCATTTTGAGCAAAGATTTAAGAAAGAGTGCAGAGTGTTACCCAAGTTAGGTAGCAATGGTTTCAAGCGTATGACTGAGGAGGAAAACAAGATGTTGGAGGCACCTTTCACTTACGAAGATGTCAAACAAGTAGTGTTCTCAAGTGCAGGAGATAGAAGTCCTGGTCTAGATGGTTTCAACCTGAAATTCATAAAACATTGCTGGGAGGTGGTGGGTTTGGATTTCTCAAAATGCATTTTAGAATTCTTTGAGAGTGGAGTTCTTCCAAAGGTTTTCACGTCTTCCTTTATAGCACTGATACCGAAGAAAGATGACATGAGTGGTATGGAGGACTTCCGTCCTATATGTTTGATTGGTTCAGTTTATTAAGTTGTTGCAAAGTTGCTGGCGGGAAGAATTAAGAAAGTTATGGACAGATTAGTTTCCAGCACGCAAACGACGTTTATTGAAGGGCGAAACATATTGGATGGAGTTGTTGTGTTAAATGAATTGATTGCTTTTCCTAAAAGAAGTAAATATAAGGCTTTGATGATTAAAGTTGATTTTGCACTGGCCTATGACAGGGTGGAATGGAGTTATTTAAAAGACATTATGAGTTACATGGGTTTTGGAAGTAAATATATGAGGTGGATAGAGGGAACTGTTATGCATAACTTTATGTCAATCATGGTTAATGGTAGTCCAACCCGTGATTTTATGGTTTCGCGTGGTTTGCGACAAGGAGATCCGTTATCCCATTTCCTCTTTGCGTTAGTTACGGAAGGTCTGGCGGTTTTAGTGAAGAGAGCTACTCAGGTGGATGCTTTCAATGGTATAAAACTAAATTTTGTTATCTCGTATGAACTATTACAATATGCTGATGACACGATTTTAGCGGGTGACGGTTCATGGGCTAATCTATGGGGTCTAAAGGCTATGTTGAAAGGTTTTCAATTGGTTTCGGGGTTACAAATAAACTATAGTAAAAGTTCCTTGTATGGCATTGGGTTGGAGGAAGACTTTCTAAGGGTAGCAGAATGTTTTCTTGGTGTCAAAATTGACAAATTCCCTTTCAAATTTCTGGGAGTGTTAGTTGGTGGTAAACATAGGGCTATCTCTTTTTGGAAACCTATGATTCAGAGAATTCAGGATCGTCTGTCAACATGGAAAGGAAGGTTTTTGTCGATGGCAGGCCGGGTTACGTTAATAAATTCTGTTTTGACTAACTTACCTTTGCATTATATGTCTGTTTATTTGATGCTGTGTAAAGTAGTAAGAATTATAACAGGTATTCAACGACGGTTTTTGTGGAGAGGATATGCTATTTCCAAAGGAGTATCGTGGGTAAGGTGGAATGAGCTGTGTAAGCCGAAAGAGGAAGGGGGACTGGGCATAAAAAATGTCAAATGGCTCAATGTGGCATTAATGGCAAAATGGTTATGGAAACTTCTAAATTTGAAACACAGGTTATGGCAGGGAGTAGTAGAGGCAAGATATTATGATCATATTATTGATTTTCATCGTGGAGTTATGTCGGAGTATAATTTCGGACCATCTTTGTGGTGGAGGGATCTGTTTATGGTTTGGAAGATGTTTGGGGAAGATGGTTTCGTGCAGCAGCTGAAACACGAGGTCGTTGACGGGAATAATACCCTGTTTTGGTTGTCAAAGTGGTGCGGCAACAATTCTTTTGCTGTCAAGTTTCCTGGGCTTTGGGAAGTATCAAGTAACAAATGGGGTAGGGTAAGGGAGTTTTGTTGTTACAGTTCAAATGTAGAATCTTGGATACTTGATTTTGGTAATTCACTAGCAGCAGGCTGGAGTTTACAGGAGGTTAATGAGTTGAGAAGCTTGTTGCCCGTAGGGATCATGAGTTTAACAGGTGAAGACATTGTCGGCTGGGGTACGAGAGTCGTGGATGAATATTCGGTTAGAGCTGGATATATGTTGTTGATGAAGTCCCACAATTCACAGCATGTTCATGAGAATTTGGTGGATGTTTTCAAACGGATTTGGTTGTCCTCTGCGCATCCGAAGATTCAATTATTTGGTTGGCGTTTATTTCGTGAGAGGTTAGCGACCAGAAATAATTTACATAGGAGACACATTCTTTTGAGAAGTGAAGGTTTGGCTTGTCCTTTTTGCCAAAGGGAAGATGAGGATACGCTTCATTTATTCTATACATGTGAATTTTTACGGAAAATTTGGAGTCGCATTGGGAGATGGTTGGACATTGAAATTGGAAGTCATGACACTTTATTGTTAATGTTTCATCATTGGATCCAGGCCTTGATTGTTAAGAATGTAACAATAAAAAATGCGGTAGGACTTTGGTTGTCTATAGGGTGGTGTTTATGGTTAACAAGAAACAACATTGTTTTTAGGCACATAATAAAAATTCCGTCAGAGTATAATTATAAACATAGTACAAAAGAGGTATGTCACATTATACATGAAATTAAAACATTCAACACCTGCTCAACAATTGATATGCAACAGTGGGGTAACTTTGCAACAGAGGAACTTAGTCCTTACACCCACATCTCAATATTTAGAATAAAAGCGGAAAATCTAAACATTGAATAACATCAAACATATATATACATATATATATATATATATATATATATATATATATATATATATATATATATATATATATATATATACCATCAAGTATTATCCACCAACATAATTCATGTTTACATAAACATTCAACAACAAGATACATGTACAAATGTATCACAAAAGAATCATATACATCCTAGTGTATATGCGTATTTTCGACGCCATGAGTTCAACACGTAAAAAGTTGTTTTCGACAAATGGAGGAACATGCCAAAAGAAGTACAACTGAAAGAGTATATCTACTTGGGAGATATTCTTCAACATTCTTCGACATTTCGACGGGGCAACGTTTCGACATTTCGTCAAGTAAAGATTTCTGCAAATGGAAAAAGTTTGGACAAGTATGAAGAACGTTGTGATAGTTCGACAATTCGACAAGTCTGAAAGGACGCGTTGGTTCGACATAACTTGAAGATTCAAATTCAGGAGAATTATAACGTTTGGCAGAAGACGCGTGGAAGCACCTGGCGAAAGGGAGACATGCAGAAGGCCAGATGTCGAAGATTTAGGATTTAGTCGTTAATAGCAGTTATTTTGTTTATCTATAAATAGGATAGTTGTTATTAGAATTCAGTGTGAAAAACTTGTACAAAACTTCCTGCAATTACTCAAAGTACCCGTGTGAGAGAAAAGAGTTATTTGGAAAAATGTACGTGTAAACACCATCTTTTAATTTCTTTATCAATCAAAGTCTTTTTACCAATTCCTTTACATTTACCAGCATCTTTATGTTTTCTTCGTCATTTTACTTTAAAGTTCTTTCTTCGCCATTTTACTTTAAAAGTTCTTTTCAAAGTCATTTTCTTTTATCTCAGACTTTCATTTAGAGTTAGTTGAAATCCTTTATTTCAAAAGACTTAAATACATAAAACCAAGAACCAAGATATCACCCTTAACTTAAAATTATTACATTGATCTAAGATTTCGCCCGACATCCCAGGATTTGTTTGGTTAATCCTGCAAGTAACCCAGATTTCACCATTCTGGTAAACCAGAGGTTGTTCGCCAAGATAAACAGCGAACAAATTGGCACGCCCAGTGGGACTAGTGCAATATAAAACTTAAATAAATTTAAAAAAAATTAAGGCTTTTTCTTCGTTGTATGATACTAAGAAGCGGTAAATTAGCCGTATCTGACGTAGAGAGACCCAAAAGAACTAGAGTAAGGAAAATGGCGAATCAGTCAAATAATCCTAATCCCAATCCAAATTCAAATGAAAATATTCCAGTTTCCAACCCTATACCTTCGACAGGGGGAAATGTGGATTCAAACCCTGTTCTGGAGGAGGTTATGCCTTCGTCAACAGGATCTATACTAGCGGTTTCGCTCTCCCAAAGTATGCCTAGTTCTTCCACAATGGGACATTCAAGGCCTTTGGGGACGCCTCCTCAGGGAGGACAAAATTTTAGGCCATTCCAGACAAATTTTTCCATGCCTATGTTCGGAAGAGAACAACCATATGGAATGCCAACGTCAGTGATGGCAAACTTGCAAAGTGCACCACCCTTGTATTCTGACGCCATGGTCCACATGTCTTCGCCATTGCAAGGATCAGGATATGGTGGAAATATGAGTAGATTGAACCAATCCCTACCAAATTTCCAAATGCCGGCAATTACCAATAATTCTGCGCAAGTAATTCGACAACAAATGGACGAAAGTAATCATGATATGGTCCAAATGTTGACTCAACAAATGGGAGCAGTGTTTAACCCTTTAATACAAAACACTACCCAAACCAACCAATTGTTGGCTGCGCAAATGACGCGCATTGCTGACTTTTTTGGCGTTCCTCAAACACGACAAAGAGAACAAGTGATTCAAAACCAAGTAGTAAATGTCGAAGAGGAACCCACGATAAATCAAAGGCCTTTAGAGAATCCTCAGGCGAACCCTAGAAACCAAGAGGCAGTGGTCGGACAGCCTCGTGTCGAAATCCCCGTTCAACAAGAACCTAGGAGGGTAATAGTCCAGAGAGGCCAAGATGCTGATGATGTTTTGCAACAGCGAATACGATATAATAACTTGCCTGTCGAAAATAACATAACAGCCATGGTCGAAAGGATAATGGCCCAAAACGGTGTAAATATAGGTTTGCAAAGGCCTACTTATACTTCCCCATTGTCAGAACACATTCTGCAAGAGGAACTACCCCAAGATGGAAAGTCCCTAAGTTTACTAAGTTTTCAGGAGATACCAGTGAATCTACTATAGAGCACGTAGCGCGTTATCTAATAGAAGCAGGAGAAATAGTCAATAATGAAAATTTGAAAATGAAGTACTTCCCAAGTTCCTTGACAAAAAATGCATTCACCTGGTTTACATCCTTGCCTGCGAACTCTATATTCACATGGACCCAATTAGAAAGATTGTTCCATGAACAATTCTATATGGGTCAGACTAAGATAAGTTTGAAGGAATTAGCCAGTGTTAAGAGGAAATTTTCAGAGCCTATAGATGATTACCTAAACAGGTTCAGGTTGCTTAAGGAAAGATGTTTCACACAAGTGCCAGAACGAGAGTTAGTTGAAATGGCTGCAGGGGGTCTAGATTATTCTATAAGGAAGAAATTAGACACTCAATATTTAAGAGATATGGCACAATTAGAAGATAGGGTAAGACAGATTGAAAGGATAAAAGCTGAGAAATTCAGATCAAATAAAAATAAAAAGGAAAGAGTGGCCTATGTAGGAGTATGCCAGGATGATGATGGTGACGAAAATGAACTAATTTTGTTCGACGAACAAGAAATTGATCTGGCAGAATTAAAGTCAGGCCCACCATACGCCTGTAAAGTACTAGCTCTGTCGAATGGAAAAAATCTAGTCGAACCTGAAAAGAATGATAAGTTTCCCAAACGAACTTATACGTTCGACGTCACCAAGTGTGACGAAATTTTTGATTTATTGGTCAAAGATGGTCAGTTAATAAAGCCACCAGGCGCTAAAGAACCGCCTGTCGAACAACAGAAAAAGAGGGGTTTTTGTAAGTACCATAACTTTTTGGGTCATAAAACATCTCAATGTTTTCTTTTCAGGGATCTAGTTCAAAATGCTATTCGTGATGGAAGGCTGAAGTTTGGCGAGAAGCCAAAACAACAAATGGGGATTGATTCGAATCCCATGAAGGTTGTCGAAGCACACTATGCTGAACCATCCACTGTGAATATGGTGGAGATTGAAGTTGCTTCTGATGGCAGTTTCGAGATGGTGGAGGCTATGGAAGGTTTCGACACCAGTGTCAACATGGTCGAGATTACTGAAGATCTTGCAGGCCAGAACGAAGTCGAAGGTACTGAAGCGTTCGACAACGATAATGAAGTCAAAGTCACTGAAGATCTTGACAACAAAAACACAGTTGAAGTCACTGAGGACTTCGACGATGAAGGTAAGGTCGAAGTTACTGAAAGCTTTGACAATCAGAAATTGAAGAAAACTACAGAGGGTTCCGACGAAAAGAACGATGACAGTGTTGCTGAAGACGTGGTGGTTCGACCAGGAGAAATCTGGGATTGCTTGGGACAGCCAAGTGGAAAATTCGACTACCTGGTGAAGTAAACTATTCCTGCAACTTATCACACCGACATCAGTGAAATCCAACCAACTGGTTGGGGAAGTGATTTTGATGACGATGGTGATTCCCCTATCGCCAAGGAAGAAGTTACTGAGGACTTCATTGCTGAAAACAAGGCTACTGAAGGCCTTGATCTTGACAACACGAAGGAGGCCGATGTTGCAAATTACTGCATCAACATCATGGGACCTTTCGACAAGGAAGTCACAGAAATGAAAGAAAAAGCTGTACATGGCCGTGGGAAATCTGGGACTTATGGGATCCTACGAAGAATAAAGGAGGATCCTAAAGAAAAGTCAAACAAGTGTTGCTGCAAGCATGCTCCTAGGAACATATCCTAGTGTTGCTGCCCAGAAGGGAAGTTCGACCTGACGAAAAAGAAGGACAGAGTCGAAGAGGAAAAGCTCATTGAAAAGATGAACAGACTAACCATTGCTGACAAGCAAAATGTGGGGATTAATATGGTAGAAGTTTCGCAGAAAACTCAGGCAGCAGTAGATGAAGATCAACGTTGAGAGGAGTACCAAAAGCTGGCGTACCCCAAAGAAGATGAGAGTTTGGTCGAATTCATCAAAAGGTGCCAGAGAAGGAAGAGTGACGTGATGCTATGCCCTCGTTGCAGTTCCATTTTTGACAGAAAGGCTGCCACCAACTTGGAGGCAATAGATCAAGCAAGAAGGAAGGCGAATGGGGGAGCGACAAGATATGATCTAAGAAGGAGTGAGCACCATCAATGGAGGCGCGGAGACAGACACTATGGCGCTTACAAGCCATCAAACGAAGTGATAGATGACAAATGGGTTCAACCCATCAGAGATGCCTAAGGCCAGAAGAAGTGGAAGAATTTCGATGTGCAGAGAGGCACTTCAATGGGAAACAAGAAGGAGTTGGAGAAATATAAACCTAGGCCATATCCTTCAGAGAATTATAAAGGGAAGAACCCCATGTCGAGATCCCAGTGGAGGAGGTTCCAAAGGCAAAAGAGGGTTGAGAAAGAAGTTGCTGAAAAAGGTATGATGAGAAAAGTGGCTGGAAACAAGGACGAAGCAGAATGTAGTAGCAACGCTCAAATGGCAAACAAGAAGAAGCCTCTCCAGCAAATCAAACCAAACAGCGTGGCAGCGCAAAGTGTGCCCAAAGAGAAGAAGTTGGAGGATGACGAGATGACAGATGATTTCAAGTCAGATTCGGAGGCATCCTTCGACGTTGTCTGTAACGTGGTCTCGGTCCTTCCCAGAGACTATGATAGGATCATGGAAGTCGAAGACGAAGAGGATGGGATGGAAGAGGAAACGATGGTGCACAAACCCGTGTGTTACTACGTAATGAATAATGGTTGTGTCGAAGAGCAAAATGCTTTCTTCGAAAGACCAGACGATTCCATGAAGGCGCACTTGAAGCCTTTGTTTATCAAAGGAAAGATTGAGAGTGTTGGTGTGAACAAGATCCTAGTGGATGGTGGTGCCGCTGTGAATTTAATGCCCCATTTCATGCTGAAAAAGATTGGCAAAGATGACTCGGATGCAAAGCCCCACAACATGGTTCTGTCGAATTACGAAGGAAAGGTAGGAACAACCATGGGAGTTATTCAAGTGGATCTGACAGTTGGTACTATAACAAGGCCAACAATGTTTATAGTTATTGCTTCTAGGGCAAACTACAACTTGTTGTTGTGAAGAGAATGGATCCATGGTATAGGTACTGTTCCCTCGTCGATGCACCAGAGAATAGTTATTTGGAGGCCAGATGGAATCGTCGAGAACATAGAAGCAGACCAAAGTTACTTCATGTCCAAAGTAAACAATGTAAGCGATCGAAGTTTCGACAAAAACTTAGCCCACATACCTCCTTGCAGTCCGGCGAAATTCGACTTGAAGGCAACGGACAACGCGTACTGTTCCATGTATCTCCATCCTACACATGGTTTTCAGTGGGATAAGGAAGTCATTGGTGACTCCAACTACATGTGGGGGACTACCAACGTAGCACCAACAGGATGGGGGAATGAGTTCGACAATGATGATGAGTGAACAAGCAGTGCTCGACAAAATTACGACTTACTTAGCCGAAAACAAATTCAAAGCGGCTCTGGAGGCCGAAGTAAAATACATGGCTGTCGAAGCCAATCATGAAGATTCAAATGAACAATGTCTTCAAAAAGACGTTGAGGAAAATAATGATAACAACCAAATAGACGAATGGCAACACCAGAAACTTGACACCATTTATGAAGACGAACCTTTGGGGTTCGAAAAAGATCCAGTGTCGAACAATTTGAAGATGGTGGCGCAGGATCCTTTAGAAGAAATCAACTTGGGACTGGGGGCAGAAAAAAGACCAACCTACATAAGTGCAAGGATGGATCCTCAGTTCAGAGTCGAAATAATACAGTTGTTGAAGGAGTTCAAAGATTGCTTTGCATGGGATTATGACGAAATGCCTGGTTTAGACAGAAGTTTGGTCGAATTGAAGCTGCCGATCATAGAAGGGAAGAAGCCAGTCAAGCAAACTCCAAGGCGCTTTGCACCAGAAGTTTTGTCGAAAATAAAAGAAGAGGTCGAAAGACTTCTAAAATGCAACTTCATCCGCACTACCAGGTATGTTGATTGGATTGCAAATATAGTTCCGGTTATTAAGAAAAATGGCAAACTTAGGGTATGCATTGATTTTAGAGATTTAAATTCTGCTACCCCAAAGGACGAATATCCTATGCCAGTAGCAGAAATGCTTATAGATTCTGCAGCAGGTCACGAGTATCTAAGTATGTTGGATGGATACTCTGGCTATAACCAAATTTTTATTGCTGAAGAAGATGTTTCTAAGACAGCTTTTCGTTGTCCTGGAGCAATTGGAACTTATGAATGGGTAGTGATGCCTTTTGGTTTAAAGAATGCTGGAGCCACTTACCAAAGGGCTATGAATTCAATTTTCCATGATTTTATTGAGACGTTTATGCAGATTTACATTGATGATATTGTAATCAAGTCTGTTTCAGGAAAAGATCATATAGACCATCTTCGACAATCCTTTGAGAGGATGAGAAAGTTTGGTCTAAAGATGAATCCCCTTAAATGTGCTTTTGGTGTGCAGGCGGGTGATTTTTTAGGTTTTGTGGTCCACAAGAAAGGGATCGAAATAAATGAAAACAAAGCCAAAGCTATAATGGAAGCGAAAGCGCCATCAACGAAAAAGGGATTGCAATCTCTACTAGGGAAGATCAATTTTCTAAGAAGATTCATCTCCAACCTCAATGGAAAAACACAACCCTTTTCTCCTCTACTTCGACTAAAGAAAGAAGAATTCACATGGGGGCAAGAGCAACAAGTGGCTTTCGACAAAATCAAAGAGTACTTGGCTAGTCCTCCAATCTTGATGTCCCCTTGTAGGAAAAGAAGCATGAGATTGTATATCTCTGCATCAGACAAGACATTAGGAAGTATGTTGTGTCAAGAGGATGAGAATGGCGTCGAAAGGGCCATCTATTATCTCAGCAGAGTCTTAAATGATGCTGAAACTAGATATAGTGCTATAGAAAAACTATGTTTATGTGTATATTTCTCTTGTATGAAATTGAAGCATTATATAAAGCCTGTTGATGTATATGTATCTTCTCATTTCGACGTAATAAAACATATGTTGTCTAAGTCTATTTTGCATAGTCGAATTGGAAAGTGGGCTTTGGCTCTAACAGAATACTCCTTAAAATATTTGCCTTTAAAGGCTATGAAAGGACAGGTGGTGGCTGATTTTATAGCTGACCACTCTATAGTCGAAACTATGGAGTACGTCGAATTAGCACCATGGAAACTGTATTTCGACGGTTCCAGGCATAAGAATGGACTTGGTATTGGGATGGTGATTATTTCTCCTGACAAAATTCCAACAAAGTTCAAGTACAAAGTCGAAGGGCTATGTTCGAACAATGAAGTCGAATATGAAGCTTTGATTGCTGGACTTGAAATCTTGTTGGAATTGGGGGCAACAAGAATCGAAATAATGGGTGACTCGGAGTTGGTAATAAAGCAGTTGACTAAGGAGTACAAATGTGTGAAAGAGAATCTAATAATGTACTTCGTGATAGCAAATAGACTTCTCAAGAAGTTCGACAATGTGGTTTTTAGGCACATTCCCAGGATGGAGAATCAAGAGGCGAATGATCTTGCTCAGCTGGCATCAGGATACAAAGTGTCGGAGGAGAAGTTAGAAAAAGCCATCGAAGTCAGAGGAAGAATCATATCTGTAGGTTTGTCCCCATCAGATTTAGAGACAATAAAATTGGGATATGGTGACGAAGAGAATTATGAGATTTGCAACGTAGATGATGCAGGAGTCGAAGACTGGAGAAAACCCATCAAAGAATATTTGCAAGATCCAAATCAAAAAGTCGAACGAAAGGTAAAATATAGAGCTTTGAGTTATGTACTTTTTGGCAATGAATTGTTCAAGAAGACTGCAGAAGGAGTCTTATTGAAATGCTTAGGCGAAAATGAAGCATACATAGCATTGTCAAATGTGCATAGTGGAGCGTGTGGCGCACACCAAGCAGACCACAAAATGAAGTGGTTATTGTTTCGACAAGGAATGTATTGGCCAACAATGCTAAAGGATCGTGTCGAATTTGCAAAAGGGTGTCAAGAGTGCCAAGTACATGCAGGCATACCACATGTTCCTGCAAGTGAGTTACATTCGATTGTAAAACCTTGGCCGTTCAGAGGTTGGGCGTTAGATTTAATTGGGGAATTCGACCAGCTTCTTCAAAAGGGCAAAGGTACATTTTAGTTGGAGTAGATTATTTTACTAAGTGGATTGAAGCCATACCATGGGTGAATGTAGATCAAGAAGTAGTTATGGATTTTATCCAAAAGCATATAATCTACAGATTTGGGATACCGGAAACAATAACAACGGATCAAGGATCTGTGTTTACTGGTCGAAAGATACAGAAGTTTGCACAAGATACAGGTTTTAAGCTCCTTACTTCGACACCTTATTATGCTCAGGCTAATGGACAAGTCGAAGCAGCTAACAAGGTAGTGATAAATTTGATCAAAAAGCATGTAGGTGGAAAGCCAAAAAATTGGCATAATACCTTAGATCAAATTTTATGGGCTTGTCGAACATCTCCTAAAGAAGCAACCAATTCGACTCCATTTAAATTAACTTATGGGCATGATGCAGTTTTGCCAGTCGAATTGTATTTGCAATCAGTTAGGGTTCAAAGGCATCATCAGATCCCATCAGAGACATACTGGAGTATGATGATGGATGAATTGGTTGATTTAGACGAAGAAAGGCTACGTGCCTTAGATCTCATAAAGAGACAAAAAGAGAGAGTCGAAAAGTTCTACAATAGAAAAGTAAAATTTAAGACTTTTTCAATTGGTGATTATGTGTGGAAGGTAATTCTTCCTATGGATCGAAAAGACAGAGTTATGGGAAAATGGTCTCCCAAATGGGAAGGACCTTTCAAAGTTTTGAAAATATTTTCTAATGGCGCATATGAGGTCGAAGAAATAGGGAAAGACGAAAGGATATTAAAAATAAATGGCAAATATTTGAAAAGGTATAAACCGATATTGCAGGAAATAAAGATAGCAGTCGAATAAAATGGAAATTGAAAGAAAATATTGTGCTGCCAAACAGATGGCGTTAAATCATTACAAATAAAGCCTCAAAGGGCTAGAAATTGACAGGAAAATTCGACTAAAGCTAAAGGTTTGCAAACTGTGCCTTCAAAGCGGTAAATTTGTCTTTCTGAAATTGAAGTCGAGGATCACAGAGGTTCCTGTGAATATGGGCAACTTCAATCTCTTGGTTGATCTTTTGAGCGGTCTCTGCGTGTTGAATGCCAACCTTCAACTCTTCATCAATCTCGCTTTGCCTAGGCTGCTGGATAGAAGCTATGAGTTCCTCCTCTTTGGAAATTTTCTCTTGGAGAACTGCTATTTGTTTCTTCCATGTTTGAATGTGGTTATGGCAAGTAGCAATCTTCTTGACAGAGGCTTCAGAAAGCTCTTGTAGTTTTGAAACCTTATTTGTCGAAACAGAAACAAAGTTCCATTCAGCAGCTTGTTGGTCCATTTTTTTAGAGATTTGTTGACATAAGTCCTTTCGACGGTGAAGATCTGCGCTGGATAAGTCAATCACAGTTGCCAGCTCTATCACAAAATTGCAGACTTCGACAGAAGCATCCAAGACCTTAACTTGCTTCAACAGTTTCTTCAACTCCATTGGAGCAGTAACATTTTCCTCTAGAACTTGGAACAAGTCAACATCAAGGATCTTCGCCTTGATCTGAGTCATGATATTGGGTAGAGACTGCACTTCAGAAGTGGCTCCAGAAGTAGTCGAACTGCTGTAGGAAGAGTCTTTAAAGTTGAATCTGGTGCTAAGTATGGCTTTCAGGTAGTCCAGGGGTTTCTGCACTTTGAGACTTTCAAGCTCTTCATGGGAAAGACTAGTCGAACCAGTTGTTTGGGAACTCCTTTGAGTTTGGTCAGGAGTAGGCTGGTTGCTATGCTCTGAAGTTCGCCTAGCTTCCTGTTGCTTCGACAGATCTTCTTCGTCAGCAGTCTTCTCTTCAGGATCTCCTTTGACAGCAGTGTCTGCTTCAACATCATCATCTTTTTGTTGCTCAGCGTGTAATCCAGGATGAGAAGGAGAGTTGTTATCAGAATCAGCTCCCACAGTAGTGTCGAATGCTTCGGCCGTTTGTCTCTCAAGTTCTTTGATGGGAGTGTCCTCCTCTCGAGCTACCTCCTTCTGGATTGTCTCAGGCTGTTTTTCGACGACCTTTGGCTTCTATCAAAAGAAAAATTTCTAAGTTAGAAATGAAATAAAATAAACGAGAAGGGTCGAGAGTGAAATTTACCTTAGAAGTCTCCGTTTTGGAGCTAGACTTTCCACTCCCCGTATCCTTCGGCTGATGTTTTGTAGCAGGACTGCTAGAAGATTCCCTTTTAGAGGATTTGACAATGGATTTTTGTGAGGCAATTTTCTGCAGTCTTTTCTTCTTTTGAGGAGGGGGATTTGGAGATGGAGACTCATCACTGGATTCTTCGACAGGGATTATCTCTGGTATTTTCTTTCTTTTTTGGAATGTAGGGGTTTTTTGACTTACCTGATCATATAAATCAAAAATAGTGAGTGTCTTAAAGAAATAAGGGAATAGATCAAAAGAGGAAGAGATTTATACCTTAGTCGAAGGTGTCTGGGCGGCACTTTGTGGAGTTTCGACGGAAGCTTTCTTGGCAGGCACTTTCACAGCTGGAAAAAAAAGGAAAAAGGGAAAAGTGAGGCAGTGAGAAATATGTGATAATAAAATGACAAAATTCGTGTTGTTGTTAACACCTTCAAGAATGGGATATTCCACGCGAACGTGTTCTATTCCAATATGAAGGTGCCCTGGGTAGTTATCCAGATGATACTTAGTCGCAACCAAGCGTTTAGCAGGTTTTTTATAACTTTCACGAAGAATTTTCATATGATTCCCACATGTGAACCAATCTGGAAATGGAGGACTTAAAGCCACACCAAATTCAGCAGATGGTAAAGGTGGAAATTTAGGAGGGTAATAGCTGAAAGCCAAGTTGTAACGCACTTCTGGTCGAATGTGTGGAGGCAGTTTCAACTTCTCCAACTTCTCCGTGAATTTTTCTTTTAAAGTAACCGCTGCTTCGCGTATGGTTCGACTAAGATCATCAGGTCTGTAAACGGTTTCAAAATATTTTTGAAATTTTTGTATTTCTTGGATGTGTCTTTGCGTACCTTTTTTAGTCCGTTCCTGCACAAGAGCAAAAGCATTCGTCAGATGAGTGATGAAAGCTTTTACGTCGAAAAATTTGGTAGCATAGTATTCCCTCCACCATGTGTCGAACTCAGGAGTGCAAAGGAATGATGGTTGAAAAACCACCGGTCGAATATCCAAAGATTCGTCAGTCAGCTTGTTCGACAATTCCCTGCTGGTGGCTTCGTCGTGGAAGGAGTTGTAGAAAATGATGGCCCCTTTTTTAGGGAAAAGAGGTCGAGGCATGATTTGAATTAGGCCAAATTTCCTGGCAACCAAGTTAGGTTGATAAACTATTAAGGCAATCTGGGGTTTCGTAGTATTGCGGTGGGAGAATAGGAGCCTAAGGGTCAAAAAGGATTCCCAGACATTTAGGAAGATGTTTTCATCTTTTTTGGTTTGCAAGGGGAATTGTCGTGTAAACCATTCAGGTCCAATGGTTCTGTCAGCAAATGGAGCCATAGTCGAAGTAAAATGATGTCTCTCAGCAAACATCATTACGTAGCTAGTGAAGGCCCGTCGAAGGCCAATCGCTTCATCAGTTGGTGTCAATTGCACCAATCTAGGCCATTCGACACTCCTGTTTTTGAATTCCTCTTCATTTATGTCATGCTTCGCAGGAATAAAGGCTTCGAAAGTGGCATTCAGCCATAGTTGCAAGAGCCAAAAGGGGCCTGCCAAATTAAGCTTCCCTTTGTCCTTCAATGTCTTCAAAGAACGCACGCTTTCACTCAAGGACTCATACATGTTCGCCAAGATTACCTCACTCAAGCATAATTTGATCCCAGCATGGAGTTGGTTCGCCATAGTGATGAACCTCTTAGCCACTTGAAGTGAGCGGGAGCAAAAGACGAATTTGGTCAGCCACAAGGTTAGAAAAGCTATGTGCTCTTTGTCAGAAACTTCTTGGTCATCTTCGCCATGGTAGTGAGACATAAAAAGGGAGTATGGGGCGAAACTAGTGTCGAAATCTATGGAGTCCTCTTTCAGGTGAGTGGGGTCGAAGTCAATGCCAACTGGACTAAGGCCAACTATGGCAGCTATGTCGAACAGCGTAGGAGTAACCATCCCGCAGGGGAGGTGGAAGGTGTTATACGTACTATCCCAAAAGTAAAGGGAGGCTAGCAGCATGTTAGGGCAAACATTGGGTCCTACTCTTGATAATTGTATCAAGTCAAAAATTCCTATTTCTTTCCAAAAATTTTCTTTAACATTTTCAACTCTGTTCAACCAAGACAAGTAATCTGAAAGGTCTTTCGACCAAGGGCAAGTTCTAAAAATCCTAGTATAATTTAGATAGGTTAAATTTATTACTTCCTCATCTTTTTCATTTGAACCTTGAGGTTCAGTTTGTTCTACTGGTTTCTCTAGAGTGGGGGGTTTCACCCCAGCACCTATGGGTTTTGTGTGAGAATAAGTGGGAAAAAACTCTTGTAAACGCTCAGGTTTAATGTCTGGATTAGGGAGTGGTCCTAACATGGCATAATGATTACCAGAAATAATAACAGGGATGAGTACCTGGGATTTAAAAATGCAGTCTTTTTCCCTCGCATTTGGAGGCTCAGGAATGTATTGTTGATCCCCAATCAGTGTTGGTTCATTCAACCTATGCGTAGGAGGGATGATGGAAGGTTGCTCACTCTTGGAAGGTTTGCTGCTTGATGATTTTTGAAAAGCCATTGTTGAATCAGAAAGTTTTTAGAAAGAAGATGAAGATTTGGAGTGATGATGAAGAAGAAAGGTTCAAAAGCGTAAAAAAGAAAGAGAAATAGGGGTTTATGTATTTATAAGAGGAAATGATTTTTTGAGTTTAGTGGTGATCATGGAGGGAACGTGGCATCATCTTGACGGTGATGAAGAAAAGTGGAAGTTAAAAAAGAGATGGCCATGACGTTAGGTTAAGTAATAATGGGCTAGAAGCTAGAACGTGGGCTAGAGTTGACGTTTTGAGAAAGTAAAATGATGAAATATGTTGGAACTTGAAATTGTGTAATTTAAAATTAGGATGACATGGCGTCAAAATATTGGTTGAACACCAAAGGATTATTTCTCCAGGATAGTCGAAATACCTTTGCTGGGGGGCAATTTGTATATGCGTATTTTCGACGCAATGAGTTCAACACGTAAAAAGTTGTTTTCGACAAATGGAGGAACATGCCAAAAGAAGTACAACTAAAAGAGTATATCTACTTGGGAGATATTCTTCAACATTCTTCGACATTTCGACGGGGCAACGTTTCGACATTTCGTCAAGTAAAGATTTCTGCAAATGGAAAAAGTTTGGACAAGTATGAAGAACGATGTGATAGTTCAACAATTCGACAAGTCTGAAAGGACGCGTTGGTTTGACATAACTTGAAGATTCAAATTCAGGAGAATTATAACGTTTGGCAGAAGACGCGTGGAAGCACCTGGCGAAAGGGAGACATGCAGAAGGCCAGATGTCGAAGATTTAGGATTTAGTCGTTAATAGCAGTTATTTTGTTTATCTATAAATAGGATAGTTGTTATTAGAATTCAGTGTGAAAAACTTGTACAAAACTTCCTGCAATTACTCAAAGTACCCGTGTGAGAGAAAAGAGTTATTTGGAAAAATGTACGTGTAAACACCATCTTTTAATTTCTTTATCAATCAAAGTCTTTTTACCAATTCCTTTACATTTACCAGCATCTTTATGTTTTCTTCGTCATTTTACTTTAAAGTTCTTTCTTCGCCATTTTACTTTAAAAGTTCTTTTCAAAGTCATTTTCTTTTATCTCAGACTTTCATCTAGAGTTAGTTGAAATACTTTATTTCAAAAGACTTAAATACATAAAACCAAGAACCAAGATATCACCCTTAACTTAAAATTATTACGTTGATCTAAGTTTTCGCCCGACATCCCAGGATTTGTTTGGTTAATCCTGCAAGTAACCCAGATTTCACCATTCTGGTAAACCAGAGGTTGTTCGCCAAGATCAACAGCGAACACCTAGCGACCCGGTGCTACATATCAGAGCCGACCGACCAAAAGAATGAAGACACGCTTCACAAAAAGACCACCAGCATACCTACTCTGCAATGCCTCATAGAGCATCATAAAACAAAGGAAGGGTGAGAAATATTATCATAATAACAATGCATATAATTATATATCTTAGCATGAAAATACACATATTCTACATTCTCACCACAATTCATCACAACACACTCACATACATCACAATGTACATATATGCAAAACCAAGCATATTCATCATGCATACTTTCACAATTCTCATCATTCCACATAAACATACATATTCATGTTGATTCATCAATACTCAATTATAAAGATGATAAATGCAAATCATAGAGACCGACTCACGACTCTATGCAAATGCAATGCGGGTACCGACTCAATCATCTCAAGTTCACTCAGGAACTTATTGGAACCATCGCTCGTTACCAATGTAACTCCCCGCCGGGCCTACGATGTTCACCCATTGCTCACACCTCACTTAGGCACACAATGTTTATGGATTGCTCACACCTCACATAGGCACACAATCCGATTGCTCACACCTCACCTAGGCACACAATCGTTTGTAATCGTCACTCACACCTCACATAGGCACACGACGTTACAACGGATTCTCATTAGAATCACACAACACAAGAATGTACATCATTATGCTTCACATACAAAATGACTCACGACATTATTGAAATGCATACATATTCACAATATATTCATGCATTCATCTCATACAATCACATACAATCTATATACATTCACATCAATGCACTATTGTATGATTCACATCCAAAACACACATTCAAAAACGGTAAAAGTCGCTAAATAACACTATTCCCGACTTTCCAACATAATTAAATCGGCTAACAATTTCCAAAACATCATCATAATAAAGTACATTTCATAAGCACTCTAACGCATCAAACTACACCTCAAACCGAAACACAGATCAAAAGTTACAGAGAAAACAAATTGGGAAAAACTGCTACATTCGCAGTGCGAAGCTCCTAGCGAGTCCTTCGATACTCCATTCGCAGTGCGAGTGTACCAGCGAACCAAGTCCGAAGCAAAATAGCCTAGAAAATTCTCATCGTTCGCAGTACGAACATCCCAGCGAATGCTCGCTACCCCATTCGCAATGCGAAGCACCCGGCGAATTAAGTCAAAAACTAGTGATTCCTTCGCTACTCCATTCGCAGTACGAACACTCAGCGAATGCTCGCTACCCACTCGCTAGCCATTCGTAGTGCGAACCTGCGTTTTCAGAAAAACCAAGCAGCGCACCAGTTCATCCAAAAATCATGTTTTCACCACCCAAAACATTTCCAAACTGTCATATAACCATCAAAACATAATTCAATCATGATGACATGTATTCTATTACGTTTACACCGATTTTCAACCGTAAAACCATCGATTCCTCACAAAAATCTCAATTTCAACCTAGAACTCAAGCTATGGAAAACAAGAAAACATCCAAGCAAACACATACATAATGATATACATTGATGAGATAATAAGATTTCACACCCTTACCCGATTAAATCGATTCCTAGAAGTTGTTTTGAAGATTTCCAAGCTTTTCCTCTTTTCTTCTCTCTTTTCCCCTTTTCTTCTCTTTTCTCTTCTTCCTCTTTCTTTCTCTCCTTTTTCTCTCCTATTTCTCTTTTCTTTCTATTTCTCTCCTATTTCTTCTTCTTATCTCTTTTTCTTTTCTTATTTTCTACTCAAATTCAATTAATTCATTTTCTCACATAATTCTATTTCCACTAAAATTCTAACTTATTATTAATTGAGAAATGTCCAAAATACCCTCCATTCTAATTTCCCCGAAAACTCTAAAAAACGGTAAAATATCATAACATGTCAACATAGCATATTAACACACCAATTTCACAAATAAAATAATTTATCACTCAATTTAAATAAAAGACTCAACAAAATGGGAATAATCGGAATCGGGGCGTTACAACTCTCCCCCACTTTAGAAATTTTCGTCCTCGAAAATATTACCTGATTCAAACAACTCCGGATACGACTCTCGCATCCTACTCTCTAGTTCCCAAGTCATATTGCCTTCCGCAGCGCCTCCCCACGCTACTTTCACAAGCGCAATATCCTTGCCTCTTAGCTTCTTAACATCACTGTCCAAAATCCTAATCGGTAAAGCTTCAACCGTAAGGTTATCTCTCACTTCAACCTCGTCCAGAGGAATAACATGTGACGGATCCGGAACATACTTCCGAAGTTGCGAAACATGGAATACATCATGCAAATTCGAAAGATTCGGAGGTAACGCCACACGGTAAGCCACAACACCAACTCGTGCAGTAATCTGATACGGACCAATAAAACGAGAAGTCAACTTCTTCGACTTCAAAGCACGACCCACACCCGTAACCGGTGTAACTCTCAAAAACACATGGTCGCCTTCTTGAAACTCAAGATCTTTCCTTTACAAGTCAATTGCGTTAACGGAAGTGCCAACTTCGAAAATTCCTCAATAAACCTCCGATAATAACCCGCCAAGCCTAAAAAGCTTCGAATCTCCGTAACCGATCTAGGAGCCTCCCATTGCATCACCGCATCAATCTTGGATGGATCAACACTAATACCACTACCGAAAATAACATGTCCAAGAAAACTTACTTCCGACAACCAAAATTTACATTTCGACAACTTAGAATACAATTGTTTCTCTTTCAAAATTTGTAACACAATCCTCAAATGCTCTTCATGCTCCTCTTGAGACTTAG